>JAKGSA010000485.1:449467-506594 GCA_033558755.1 Philaethria dido
TCAAGAATGATGTCCCAAAAGATTATGGCCGACAAAAATCTTTAAAGAAAATAGGTTCTCAGTTTATGTTTTTTACTGTTTAGTTTATTATAGGATAACTTTTTACTGGGTGAACCAATTTTGATGATCACTTTTTTAAATGACAACTACTTTTTTGTGGTCCCATTTAAATTTTTTATTTAAGATCTTCGCGCTGTATCCCGCACATAGCAAGGTAGGCAGAGGAAACCGTAGAACCTAGTGTTAAAACACTCTATTCTCTTTTAACATTTCCGTTCCCCACTTAGTTAAGATCTTGAGATATTCACAATAATTTTAGTTTTTGGGGATCTGAAGTCTATTTTTTTTTTTTTAGAATTTTAATTATTTGCATAAAATATAATATTCAGAATTTTGTATATTTTTACAATACGAATTCTATATTTTAACATTTCAAATTGTAATTCGACGATACTCTTTAAGAAAATTTACGTAGTTAGTGTAAGAAAATTTACTGGTTTCCTCTTTACTCCATAAACATATTTTACAATTAGTCTGTTTACAAAAAATATTGAAATTCTCAAAAAATATCAAATTTTCTGTCTTAAATGCCTGTCGTGGCGCAGAGGCACAAGCGTGCGATTGTAACCGCCACAGGTTGTGGGTTCGATTCCAGGAAATGATAATACTAAATATTTATAATAATTTAGTATTTTAATTTCCTCGCTCTGGAAACAAGAGAAAGCGCGGCGTTGAGTTCCACCACTCAGGGGAAATGTTATAAAGAGAACCGAGTGTGCCATAGAACTTAGTTCTATGGCTCCCTCTGATAACCCTACTATGTGCGGGATACAGTGTGAAGCTTAGAAATAACAAATGTAATATTCCTTTGCATCGTAAAGTGTATACAAACTAGATTCTGACGGTGGCTAATCTCAGATTAAACAAACAAAAGAGCATCGGCGGTAGAGTGGAGACGTCTCCGATATCGAGGATAAACGTAATGATGTAATGTTATTTAAACTAAATAATAAATTTCAATTTCAACAACGTGAATTTGATGCGAAAAAGAATGAAATCGGATGAGGAAATTGCTATGGTAACGTGTATTGTTTGTATCAACGAGGTCTCTAAAGTAACATAACAAAATATGTTACTTTAGAGACCTATCCTGAAGACTAGGCAATTAGGCAAAAGACAATCGTATATTCATATTTCTGACACGAATTGTACTTGTTAAAACTAAACGCCAGAGTTATTGCAATTTCTTTAATCTTACAAACAACAAAAAAAAATAAAAGACTAAATTTAGTAATATAGTTGATAAACTATTTTTCCTACCCAATTTTAACAAAAAAAGAAAACCTACTTCCAATAAAATGAATATAGAGAAATTTGGAATAACTCAAAAACTACTCGTCGTAGCCGCGTGCAGATCGCTCCCGCACGCTGCTTCAAGCAGGCCGTCGAGGTTGCTCACCACCCTTGACTCCACGACGCGCCTTGCAGAATGCCGCCGTCGAGGTAAATGGAAGATTGGGGTGTGGCCGTGGCGTCGGCTATTGGCGGCGAGGAGGAGCACCGTGAGGTTTTAGTGGGTATACGGACGACTTTGCCCCCAAGTAGTCCCCAATCGGGCGGGTAACCGTAACGGATTTCCTCACGATAAAAAGAAAAAAAAAAAAAAACTTCTCGTCAGATTCTAACTAAATTTAAAAGAGATCACATCAGAATCACTACTATAACACCCAGTAAAAAGTTGTGCAGTACACATAAAAAATACAATCGAATTGATAACCTCTTCCATTAAAGTTTGTTAAAACGAACAAACATATCTTAAGAGCTTATCACCTTATCTCATAATCGCTTCAAATGGTATATTTTCAGTAAATCTTTAACATCTGGGTCGATTTCCAGAGTTTTGAGGACAAACTCGGGTGCTTGGGCATTAATGATGCTATATTTCAAGCGTACCATCTTCTTTTGGACGTTTAATTCGGTTTGGTTTATGAAAGGGGAGGTAGCGGATTATCATGTTATTAATCTTATCATTTTTAATTTATTTTAGGGTTAACATTATTATGTTTTTAGAATACTTCCAAAAAAGGAGTTTCTTAATTTTCTTTTATTTTTTAATGTGTAAATTTTATTTAAAAAATATTTATGTATATATGTATTAATTAACGTTCCCTAGTTAATGTCTGGTTAAAAAATATGGGAAGTTTATGACACTCGTGGAAAGTGGATATCCGAGTGAATTTTCAGTACTTTATCTCTGCTTACCATTTTGCTTATAGCTGCGTTATACGTTCGTTCGTTTTGGTAGTCGTTACTACCACCTGAAATCAACACGCTGTGCATTGTAAGCATCGCAATTCAACGCCATCAATTCACGTCCTAATTGAGAACCCGTTATCATCACCATATAATAGACTAGCTTCAACTCGCTTCTCCCACATAGCGTGTTTAAAAAAACAAAATTTTAAGTAAAGACAAGATGAAAAGATTGTAATTAAATCGCTTCCCGCCGTCTCTCACACCTTAAGCCGTAAACTATTTAACGCGGACTCAATTAAGATTCCTTAGACGTTTCAGCCCACTTTTATGAGGGCAATTTTGTCAAAATGGAAACCCGCCGTATCTCGCGACTTTCTTTTGACTTGATTGGTTTTGGAGTATATAAAGTTTCTATTTAAATGTTATTATGACACTGATAGGGAAAATTTATAGAATATTCATTTTTTTAAGAAAATTTTATGGTGAGGTGGTGGGTTCAATTCCAAGGCGTGGAATGAGTTACTAATATTATAAATGCAGCAATGTGTAAGGATGGATGTTTGTTACTCTTCCACGCAAAATGTACTGAAAGAAATTTCATTGAATCTTTATAGTAACTAGTGTCCCCGGTAACGCGTTAACAACGTTGTCTTTAGTAATGTATATGTCACTTTATATAAACATGGATGTCAAACCATGGTAGTGTGTGTAACATTTATTTTGCTAATTTAATTTAACTTTTATGCGTTATTTTAACAAAATGTTAGCATTATGTATTCCTTCTCTATGTAAATACGAGTAGAAGTGTGCCAAGTTTCATGCTCCTCTGTCCGCGTAATTTTCGTAAAAAGGGGTCCAAAATTTTTGCTTCACGTAATTATATATTATTCCACCTAATATACTATATTGTTAACCGACTTCAAGCAAAGGAGGTTCTCAATTCGACTGTATTTTTAATGTGTATAGAACTTTTTACCGGATGAGCAAAATTCAATAATTCTTTTCTTAGATGATAGTTAGTGTCTCTGACGTTTATTATTCCTAATACATACATACATACATACATACAGACATACATACATATGTATGTACATACATACATACATACATGAATACATACATACATAGCTTCACGCTGTATCCCGCATATAGCAGGGTAGGCAGAGGGAACCTAGTGTTAAAACACTCCGTTCCCCATTTCACTACGCTATTCCTAATACATAAAATCTTAATTATTAAATATATATGAAAAACAAACAGACGGAACGGAAATATTGAAAGAGAATGAAGTATCTACACACTAGGTTCTCTGGTTCCCTCTGCCTACTCCGCTATATGCGGGATACAGCGTGAAGTTAAAAAAAAAAACAAACAGACTAACCCTATACCGTACAAGTATTACGGGAGATGAATACAGATAAAAAAGTGTATTCAGAATTAGCGTGCCAAGTATTAAAGACATTAGCAAAGATTAAAAATAAAGCTCTTAGAGTTTAATTGAGATAAGGTGAAATTATGAAGATTATGATACTGAGTCCTATCTTTATTTTATGCTGTTTTTAAATTATAAATGTAATTTATGTTTTTTTTATTATTGAGGCCTGTCGTGGCGCACAGGCACAAGTGTCTGTAAACGCGACAGGTTGTGGGTTCGATTCCCACTCCAGGAAATTAAAATATTAAATATTATTTAGTATATTCATTTCCTCGTTCTGGTAGCAAGGCAAAGCGCGGACTTGAGTGCAGCAAATATGATGTCAGCACCAGATTCTCGTGCGTGAGGCCGTTTTTTTTATATTTTTTTTATTTATAAGGAGAAACTGCGAGATGAAATTTAAATACATTCTTCAATTATTATATTTATATATGTATATAGGAGTGTAAAGCGTTTGTATTACTGAGTGACTGACAAAGAACATACAGTCAAAACTACCGGACGTAGAAAGCTGAAATTTGGCATATAAGCTTCTTTAGGTGTTGTGGAGCTATAAGATAGAATTTTTTAAATAAAATGGACTTTCAGGTTTTGTATACCATGCAATCGAAGACACAGTATGCAGCTAGTGAAAAAACAAAAAGGGAGCAAATCTATGGAAGATAACATTATAAGAATTCTAATAAAAACACAGCTTTTTTACGAAATTGATGTAATAAAAAATGTCGACCATATACAAAACAATATACGAAACAACACATTGCCTACGAAATTAAATTAGACAAACGGCTGTCCAAGCAAGGCATAAATATGTAGGCCTTATTAATATTTATAATGTGCGTTGGGACAGCTTGAGCTTGAGGAAAATGTGCTTTGTAACCAAACTGTAAAGTAATGACTCCATTGTAGCTCAGTGGGTAATCTAACGTAAAGAATAAAAGTCTTAGCTTTTTTTCGCTGTGAGGGGACTAGGTGCTGTCCCGTAAGAGGCGGTTATCCCAGTAGTTAAGTGGTAGAAGGTTCGACCTCCGACTGGCTCGCGACCACTATCATGTCAAAGACGAACCGCCAAATATCTAACGATGTTATATCTTCCGATTCGAAATGTAAGCAGATTACCCCTTTTCTCTGCTCTCACTCGTCTTTTCTCTATAACGTGGTGGATCTGATGGCGGTCTGTCGTGCCCACTACATTGTCTCCTTCCCCTTCCATCTGTATCCTCTAGGCAGGCACCGCATTTACAACTCCTCTGGTAATATAAATGTCTATGGGCGAAGTTAACCACTTACCATCAGGTGGTCCAGAAAGACGAGCAGAAACTCGTTTGCCGCCTTTGATCAATAAAAAAATTACGTTGTTAAGGCCCTCGCTACCGGGGTTTATGGAAGATTGGGGTTCACCTGGCCTTGGCTAGTGGCGATGGAGGAAGAGTTTTAGTGGGTATTCAGCTAGCATACCAACATCTGCTGGCTCTTTATCTGATGTCAAACAATGGTAGTATGTGTAACATTTATTTTATTAATTTAATATACTTTTTATGCATTATTTAAAAAAAAATATTAGCATTCTGCACTCCTTCAAATTTCATGCTCCTTCGTCCCCTTAATTTTCGTAAAAAGGGGTACAAAGTTTTTGCTTCACGTATTTATATATAGACATCAACTTCAATCACTTTTCACTATGAAAATCATACTTTACCAATCGCCTTTCACATTAAAAGCTATATTCAAACCTACCTCTTTGTACCACAACAAAGAACAATACAACAAGAATGCGAACAGACAAAAGAATCCTTGTAATCAAAAGTCCTTACGCCTCATGATGATAATGTATGGATGAAGCAGACGTGAAGGAAAGTTCACAGTAACATGTATATGTAAAGAGGTCTTTGACATTAGATTTTTTTTCTTTTTTTTAGTGAGGAACGGAAAGGTTAAAAGAAAACGGAGTGTCTTAACACTAGCAACACTTTTCTGCTAAATTGCATTGCGTGGTGGAACTCAACGCCGCGCTTTGCGTTATTACCAGAATGGGAATCAAACCCCAAACTAGTGCTATTTACAGTCGCACGTCTGTGCCTGTGTGTCACGACTGGCCACTAGATATTCATCGTTATATTATAAAATCACAAAATATAAATTTCACAAAATCTTTTTAATATCTATTTTATTGTAGTTTTATATAGACTAGTGTTATCGTTGACGCGTTAATAACGCGTATGTCACTTTATATAAACATGGATGTCAAACCATGGTAGTGTGTGTAACATTTATTTTATTAATTTAATATACTTTCAATGCATTATTTTGCAAAATGTTAGCATTGTGCACTCCTTCGCTATATAAACAATAAGTGTGCCAAATTTCATGTTCCTTCGAAATTTTTGCTTCACGTATTACTACAGATACGTCTAATAGTTTTTGCTTGGAAATAGTAACACACATATATACATTCTCACAAGCGTTTGCATTTATAATATAAGGAAAAGGCTACAATTTTTCGTAGAATGATATATTCGTTCATTATATTGTGTGTTAAAGGTTATTGCTTAATTAATGATTTTATTAATGATACGCCTTGGGAATGAAATGCTCGAGTCTATTTCAAAGGTAACATTGTCACTTATAAATAATTGTGAAGTATTGACTGAGGAAAAAAAAAAGTCCCGCCGAGTTTCTTGCGCCGAAGCCTGAGAAGAACTTCTCAGGTCTGAGGCATTAAATTGCGTGAACCGGTGTTTATTGCGTGAAATTATTTGACATTCAAAAAATGAAGCTTGTAACTTCTTACTTTGAATAAAATTATTAAATTTCAAATACAAAACTGTTAGTAAGCTATTTTATTGATTGACTTCACTAAGCTTTAGAGATCTTCATAGCGTAGTGGGACAGCGTCTGACTGTAAATGCGATACCTGTGGGTTCGATTTTTATTTGGGGAAACAATTATATTAAAGTTTATATAATTGTTTCCCCAAACAATTATATAAACTTTAAGATGGTTAACTTTAAGAAGGTGTTCATACCTTCGCTCTGGTAAGGCAATATTCTTCATTGCACATAAAAAACACATAAAAAAAAAATATATAATTTTTAGTTCACAAAGGTGGACTTATCTCTATGAGAACTGCGGTAGACTGGAAGAGATCACTCTTCCAGTCTACCGCAAGAGGTGGATGAGTAAGTAACAAGCGGGAATGTAGTACAATAGAAGAAAGCACAAATTAACCTAATTCAATCCCAATACACAATAACAAAAGAAAGTTATATTCAAAATATTCATCAAAACGAACCAGATGGTAGAAATCAATCTAAAGAAATCTATAATAAAAACCTTTTTTAGATAATTTCATTTCTAGTATTATTTCTTAATGGATTACATTTATATGTTACATTGATAATATAAATAACATTTTTACGAATATTATAAGAAATATATTAATAGCATGTCGTGGCGCAGAGGCACAAGCGTGCGACTGTAAACACGACAGGTTGTGGGTTCGATTCCCACTCCAGGAAATGTTAGTATTTTCATTTCCTGGGCTTGGTAACAAGGCAAAGCGCGGCGTTCAGTACCGCCACTCAGCACGCAATGCCTCAATTCGGTAGAGAATGGGGAATGGAGTGTCTTAACACTAGGTTCTCAAGTTTCTTTGCCTACCCTGCTATATGCGAGACACAGCGTGAAGCTAAAAAAAATGTTATTAAAAGATTTTATTCAAATATTTTCATTTCTCTTCATTTTTTTTTTTATTTGGACAAAAAGTGGAGGACAGAGTGTCTTAACACTAGATTTTTTAACAACGCAAGGTACTATTACGAAAAAGCATGAAACTATTATATAAAAAAAACATATAATACATACAATACAAACTAACCCAATACCTAAAGGCTAACATTTGTCGGTCAACACGCCTCATCAAATTTAGATCACCGGGTCATATTCGGCATCGGCTCCGAACTGCGGCCAGAATTAAATTAGTATCGGAGAATATTCCCAGAAGAAGTGCAATTGCATCTGTATGACGGTAGACTGCATTTTGAGCGGACCCCCAATTGAAAGGCATTTAGATCTATCTCTCGATAGATCGCTTCGTTGGTCTCTTGTTAGTTTTTTAGTTGAAGTAACTGGATGGTATTTTAAACTTACTTTAAAAAAAAGAAGTTCTTAATCAAATTGTTTTTTACACGACTCTCAAAGAAGTGTTATGTTTTTCGCGTGTACCATGTATGTTTGTAATATTCTTTATTACCTCATATCTTTGAAACCCCTGAACCGAATTATATATTTAAGGTGACCGTAAGACAGATATTGATACTCCAAGTATTCATAGATATGTGAATTCAATATGGTGTCCTCTAGAAGCAATTATATCATGAATAAAAACAAAAAAATCGTTGATGGATACCAAATGAAAGGACTTAATTAGCACATTTGAAATATATAACACATAACTAGCTTTATAGCCTACTTTATTTGTATTTGCTTTTTAATTTAAAGAATTGATTCAGTCGGGTTTTTCTTTTAACAATTTTTTTATACGGTAGAGCTTCTTATGTGGTACCGTTTAAATTTAGTTGAGACGTAACGAATAGTTTCGGATTTATTAAAGGCATTTAGATATGTCTCTCGATAGAGCACTTCGTTGGTCTCTTTCTAATTAAAGTAACTGGATGGTATTTTTATATGTACATTTGTAGGTGGATAAGGATACAGATAAGATTATAGAGGCTTTTAATGTGTTAAAACATTTAAAACAACTGTCGTGGCGCACAGGCACTAACGTGCGACTGTAGATGCGACAGGTTGAGTTCAGTAATGACTAAACCCACAAACATTCAGATGCTATTCGCTTCGCCTTACATATAAATAAATAATTAAGATTAAAAATAAATAAGAAGTAGCATTATTACGAATAACTCAAAAACTACTCATTACATCTCAACAAAATTTAAATGGAACCACATCAGAGCACTAGCTATCATATAAAATAAAATTATCAATATTGGTTCAGCCAGTATAAAGTTATGTAGTAACACATAAAAAACACACGAATTGATAAGCTCCTCCTTCGTCAAAAGTCGGTTAAAATATATATAACATATAAGTTATCTCAAGTGTACGTACAGTTATCTCAATTTTCAATCAAGGCTAGACCAAGCAATTGTGGGAGGTCGTTCAGCGTCAATCGGTTATTCGATTAGAATCGGAAAGTGTTCCCGGAGGAAACTGCTGAGAGAATGGAATTGTGACACTGGCGATTGTTGACTTTTGAGCTTTTAAATTTTGAAATAGTATGTGAACTTTATTTTTACCTAATTTAATGGCAACTTGACGCTTTTTCAAAGAAAAAATAGAGAGAACCTAGTGTTAAGGCACTCCGTTCTCTATTTCCGTTTGAATGAAATTGTACCACTACCGCTTGTTGGCTTTCAGCTTTTAAATTTTGAAACACTATGAGACGTTTTTTATTTATTTATTTATTTATAAATTCTTTATTGCACAATTAAAATTAAAATGTACAAAAAGCGGGCTTAACTAGCATTCTCTACCAACCAAATTTAAATTTAGTTAAGCAACCGATAAGTTGTTTTTGGGTTATTCGTAACAATGTTACTTTTGACGCCTGTCGTAGCGCAGAGGCACAAGTGTGCGACTGTAAAGCGACAGGTTGTGGGTTCGATTTCCATTCCAGGAAATGAAGTATTTTCATTTTCTGAGTTTGGTAACAAGGCAAAGCGCGGCGTTGAGTTCCGCCACTCAACACGCAATGCCTCAATCTGGCGGAAAGTGGGGAACGGAATTGTTGAAAGAGAATGGAGTGTCTTAACACTAGGTTCTCGGGTTCCCTCTGCCTACCCTGCTATATGCGGGATACTGCGTGAGTTAAAAAAAAAAATGTTACTTTTTTCCAATCAAGACAGACTAAACCTAAAAAAATATTTTAAAAATAAAATAGTCTAATTTTAGTATTATACAAATATTAAAATACATAAAAATTTTAAAAATAAAAATTTCTACAAGCCATAAAGAAAATATTCGTTATTCAGCGAGCGTGAAAGCATGAAAGAGGTCGCAAGGTCAACTTTTTATAATATATACGACAAAATTTAAAGGTTACAGAATCCTAAGCAAATTAAGAGGTAAATAATTCTTTCTTTTCTTTTTCTTTTAACTTCACATTATATCCCGCATGTAGCGGGGTAGGCGGAGGGAACCAGAGAACCTAGTGTTAAGACACTCCATTCTCTTTCAACAATTCCGTTCCCCACCTTCTGCCGAATTGACGCATTGTGAGGTAGCAAGGCAAAGCGCGGCGTTAAGTTCCGCCACTTAGCACGCATTGCCTCCATTCCGCGGAAAATGGGAAACGGAAATGTTAAGACTAGGATCTCTGACTTCCTCTGCCTACTCTGCTAATTGAGGGATACAGCGTGAAATAAAAGATTTTCATTTAATAATATTATAACTATTTTTACTTCGATTTCTGATAAGTAAAAAGGAATTATTTCTAAAAATAATTTTTATTTACTTTAGAAGAAGAGATAAATACAATTTTATTAAATCAGTTTTGTGTCCAAGCGGTTAATTTTTAATATTTTTTCTAAAAATATTTTAAAAATATTTTTTAAATTATTTTTCTAAATACTGATTGCATTTGACTGTAAGTAACGTAACTAATCCTAGTTGTGAGTTCGATTCCCACACTGGACAACGATTATATTTAAAATTTTTCATTTCTCCGCTCTGGTAAAAGAAAAGCGCGGCGTTTAGTTCCGCGAATAACATGCAATGTCTCGAACTCGGGCGAAAAGCGGAGAGCGGAGAGTCTAGACTCTAGTCTCTCTTAATACACTGAACCATTCGCTGAAGGAAAATGAATATTCTTTTTAATTGAAAGGACATATTGCAAAAGTCATCAAATTATTAATAGGTCAATCCGATAGTGAAACTCGAAGGGACCCTTCAAATATATTAAGTACACTTATAGCGAATTTTATATTGTACAATATATCAAGCGTTTGCTCTTATTAAACACCATTTAGTAAAATAGAAATCATATACATTTCTTCATAAAAAGGTTATCAGGGTAGTAAAAAAGAACCTAGTGGTATAGCTCTCCGTTCTCCACTTTCGCCTCAAATCGAGTTGCGTTATAAATGACAGAACTCAACGCCGTTTGGTCCTACGTATGCGAAGAAATGAAAGTAATACATACATACCACGCTGTATCCCGCATATAGAAGGGTAGGCAAAGATAACCTTGTGTTAAGACACTCTGTTCCCCACTTTCCACCGAATTGAGGCACTGCGTGCTGAGTGGCGGAACTCAACGCCGCGCTTTGTTTCTTAACCAAACCCAGGAAATGAAAAATTCCATTTCCTGGAGTGGGTATTGCAGCCACAACCTGTCGCAATTACAGTCGCATGCTAGTGCCTCTGAGCCACGACAGGCGTCATAATAATAACCACAACTTTTGCAATTATATCATATAGAAAACCTCGAGTAACTAAAAGTAATAATCAGCATTGAATTCCACCACTTAACTCACAATATCTTCAATGCCGACGAAAAGTGGAGTGTCTTAACACTACGGTCTCTCTACCTACCCTAATTACAATCATAAATGGTAATAAATAACGTCATTGGCGACGATAAATAACAATTGTATTGTATTGAAAAATCGATTGCATAATTATTTGCCCGTTGAGTCCATGATCTACGTTCACCGCACTACTGACTCGATGCATTATAAATGTTTTGACAACCAAAACTATTGAAAATAATGGCTTGGAAATTCGAAAAGCTAAAAATATTCTGTCTTTTTTAACCAATTTCAAACAAGGAGGACGTTTTATAATTTTTTTACTGAGTTTATCAATTTTGATTATGAAAAACATATTTAGCAAATTTGAACGCAGCGTGACTCGAACCCGCGCCTCTTGGAAACCGTCCAAGCGCTCTAACCACTAAGCCTTGCGTTGCTTTGCGTTCTACATCCAGCTGCGTCGAAATTCTCATACGTTTGATACAACTTATTTGTGTTGACGAATAAAATAAAAAAAGTCCCGCTGAGTTTCTTGCGCCGATTGTTTGTATTTTAATGCGTTTTATTTGAAGTCGGTTTTCTTTTCTTACGAAAATCTTGAATCATTTTGTTTATTTTCTTATTCAGCTTAGAAGGATACTCAGAAAAAACCTAGTGTTAAACCACTTTCTAACTAAATTTATAGTATATAGAAAGTCAGATGTTGTCCCATTGTGCTACGATGACTTTGATGATTTCTTTAACCGATTTCAAAAATGGAGAAGGTGTTCAATTCGACAATTATGAGGGTAACGTATAACTTTTTACCGCGTGAACCAATTTTGACGATTTCTTTTTTATATGATAGGTAGAGCTTCAGATACTTAAATTTAGTTAAGATTTGACGAATAGTTTTCGAGTTATTCGTAATAATGTTATTTTTAGTGCACTTTAACTAAAAAGTTAAAGTTTTTCTTTTTTTTTTATTAAAATCTTAACTATTACATCTTATAACCTTTAACATGAGATAACTCGACTTTTCACGCTGTAGTATTAAAATGACATGAAAAATTCTTAGCTTTTCATGGATTCCCATGCTTGCGTGTTTACAGGGTTACAGGAAAAAGAAACCTGAAGGAGTGGAGGTGAGCGTTAATGCGTTATAGAGTGGCCTCTTAAGTTTACACTTGGTTCGAAAGCTCCGTGCACTGAGCTTCTCTTCCTGAAACGCGATGGCGGTATGGAATGCTATGGAATAAGGTGTTCCATTTCATATTATACAATTGGAATATTTATGTATACCGAAATAATTTGTTGGATGTCGTGGCGCAGAGGCACAAGCGTGCAACTGTGAACGCAACAGGTTGTGGATTCGATTCCCACTCCAGGAAATGTAAAAGTTTAAGATTTTCATTTCCTGGGTTTGGTAACAAGACAAGGAATGTGTGTGTAATGTTAGTCTGGTAAGACAATTGAGTTCCGCCGCTTAATACGAAATATCTTGATTTTAGTAGGGACTTGAAGAACGGAGTGTCTTGACACTAGAGTCTCTTCGAGTATCCTACTTCACAAGAAATAGAGTAAAGCTTCTTTTTTTTTATGGATGACGGATGGCAAACGAGCAGAAGGACCACCTGATGGTTAGTGGTTACCTTCGCCTATGAACATCTACAATACCAGAGATGTTGTAGATGCGTTACCAACCTACAGAATACAGATGGAAGGGGAGGACAATGTAGTGGTCCGCTATCGGAACCATCATATTTTGAAGAAAGGATAGGTGGGAGAGGAGAAAACCTGGCTTACATGCCATCGAACCGAAACACATCATAAGATATTTGGCGGTTCGTCTTTGACATGATAGTGGCCGCGAGCCAGACGGAAAACGAACCTCCTACCACCAAACAAAGCTGCTTTTCATATAAGCATGAAGCACCCTATCTTTTGCTAAATGCTTTAATTTAAAAACTAAGCAAATTTGAGTGAAACTTGCATTATTATTCATCGCAAGATAGTGAAAATTCATTACTCGAATATAAGTAGCGAGAGGATTTGCTATTTCAGCTTACTACTTTCCGTTCATACATATTTTAACTTGGAATAATTCCTGAATATATTATCTGAGCTGAAAGCTTTTCGTGCTAGTAGATATACTCGTAGTAATAAAGCTAACTATTATTTATATAGTACGCGACACTGCTTTAATGTTCTTAACGACTCAACTGGACATGATTGGACGAAATTTTGGCATATAATATAGTTTAAATTTTAACAAAAATTAAAATCGACTTCAAAGTGCACTTAAAGGTACGATTGTTACGAATAACTCATAAACTACTCGTCAGATTTCAACTAAATTTAAATAGGACTGCGTCAGAAGTATTAGCTATCATATAAAATAAACATAATTCGTTTACCTCTAAAAGAAATTAAAAAAAAATGGAATTAATATATTGAATTTAGATTATTTTCTACGTATTTTAAATTCTAACATATATGAGAAGAAACTCATTAGGATTACATGGACGAATCCATGCATTGCCCATCGCGTTGCATATGTCGACATGAAAAAATGCATAAGATATACGGGAATGTGGAGAATTAAGTCGCTCATGTAGCCAGAATTATCTCAAATTAATGAAATTTTCACAAATTAATTAGTTTTTTTTATTTAATTTTTTTTAGCTTCACGCTGTATCCCGCATATAGCAGGGTAGGCAGAAGGAACCTGGGAACCTAGTGCTAAAACACTCCGTTCCCCACTTTCCGAATTGAGTCATTGCGTGATGAATGGCGGAACTCAAAGCCACACTTTGCCTTGTCACCAAACACAGGAGATGAAAATACTAAATTTCCTGGAAACACAACACAACCTGTCGCGTTTACAGTCGCACGCTTGTGCCTCTGCGCCACGACAGGCGTTCAAAAAAATATTCTACTTAACCATAGCCTGAAGGTAAAAATAAATTTATGTGAGGCAAAATCCACCCCACAAGCTCTTATAACTTTACCAGAGATCAAAAGTAAGCTGAGCTTTCGACCCCAAAAAAGTTCATTCATTAGTACTAAACATTAGTCATAAGTCCCCCGACGTCATAAACTTTAACTTAGCAACATTTAATTAAAAAGAATCCCTCCCCTTGTTCGGAGGTGTTATCCAGTGAATTTATAGCGCTATACTGTAATATTTTATCAAGTTAATAGTATTGAATGGTAATAAAATATTAATTAGGTTTTTATTTAATTTCATTTAATTATCTCTTTTCTTAAGTGCGTAAATAAGAGATTAAAATTATTAATAACTATAACTTTAGCAAAAAATACGCTGAAAAGTTTCTTATTATTATAACGAATAACAGGAAAATAACTCGTCACATATTTACATACAACGCCTGTCGTGGCGCAGAGGCACAAGCGTGCAACTGTAAACGCGACAGGTTGTGGTTTCGATTTCCACTCCAGGGAATGTTAGTATTTTCATTTCCTGGGGTTTGGTAACAAGGCAAAGCGCGGCGTTAAGTTCCGCCACTCAGCACGCAATGCTTCAATTCGGCGGAAAGTGAGGAACGGACTGTTGTAAGAGAACGGAGTGTCTTAACACTAGGTTCTCAGGCTCCCTCTGCCTACCCTGCTACATGCGGGATACAGCGTGAAGTTAAGAAAAAAACATATTTACATCATTATACCAGAAGCACTAGCTTTCATATAAAAAAAAATCATTAAAACTGATACACATAGTAGAAAACCAAACGGTAACACACAAAAGAAATTGAATTGAGAAGTTATTTTTTTTTGAAATCGGTTAAAAATATATTACATATTAAAGGACAGGTAAATAAAAAGCAGAGTATCTTAACACTGACAAGTTCTCTTTCTAGGTTATCCTTACCTAACAACAAAATTCTCGAAACGCCATAAGGTAAGAATCTAACCAAACCACACCGAACCGAAAAAAAAAAATTATTTCATCACTAACCCCATAGTGGTGCAGTGGGACAGCGACTGTTGATTATGAGTTCGATTCCAACTTGAGAACAATCATATTTAAGTTATTTTCATTTATTAAGTAAGACAAGGCTCAGCTTCGGACAGAACATGGACAACGGTCTTTTTGACATTAAAATCTCTTTGACTATCCGTCTATGAGGAAAAAAGCATGAAGCTAAAAAAAATAAACCCATGACATTATGATGGTCAGTTGGCCTTATTTCCGTACAATTCCACATTGAAAGTTATAAGAGAATGCGGTGCTACAACCGCAAACCTGCGGTACTCTATGTTATGTGAATTCTATTAAAAGAAAATACTGCTTAGAATAAACGAATAACTAATACAAAGTTATTTCTTTATTAATATATATGAAGGTCCATAAATGGAAACTATCGTAGTGGAGTAGGACAGCGTATGATTGTAAACGCGACTGGTCGTGAGTTTGATCCTCTCTTGGGAGAATTTTGCTTAATTTAAAACAAAAAAAATAAGTCGGGAACGGAAATCTTAAGATAACGGAGTGTCTAGGTTCTCAAGCTCTCTTTGCCTACCCCGTTAAAATCAATAAATCAAAATAAAAATATTCTTTATTCAAGTAGGCTATTACAAGCACTTTCCAATCGTCAATTTACAAAGGTGTTAGTCCTGTCAGTCCTAACGGAAGCTACCACCGGCTCGGAAGGCAGTTCTGCTGAGAAGAGCCGGCAACAAACTCAACAGTTGCTCTTTTTAAATAAAATTTTTACAATAAATATACAACTATGATGAGCCTCCCGGGTGAGCAGGTGCATCAACAACATTTAATTCCACACATTGACATCATTATAGTATTCTTGGACAGAATAATATACTTTTTTCAATAATATGTTCTTAATCTTAACTTTACATTGTTGCTTTAAAGTGGCAGAACTGTAATTATTTCTGGAATTTTATTATACATGCGTATACCTTGTGACAAAAAAGATTTGTTAACTTTTTTGAGACGAGAACTAGGTGTTATTAGCGTTATGTACGGAATACCTACTATATGCGGGACACATTATATAAATTTAAATCCTAAAAAGTCAGGAACAGAAGAACAAAATGTCCTGACAATGAGTTCTCTAATAAGTATTAAAGAGACCACAGTGGTACAGTGGTACAATGGTACACAGTGGTAATCACGATTGATGATGGGTTCGATTCCCACTCGCGAGAATGCTATGATTAATTCATTTTCATTTCTCCGCTACGGTAAAGAGCTACATTGCATTTCTGTCTAACCTATTAAAAAGCTTTAATATTTACGTTATTTCATAATAATCAATTTTTAAATGACAAAGATGCATTTTCAATTTACTATATCCCCGGAGTTTTTATTACTAATTCCACCCACGGTATTCGTATCTACGATCTCTGACAATAGGTAATTAACGATAAATATGATGAATGGTGCATTACGATCATAACTAACTGTCACTCACTAATAATCAATTAGACTCTTTCTACTCGTACTTCTTCAATAACTATTCGTTTTTAATTTTATTGTACTTTTAAAAACCAAGATAGTTTTTTCTTTACTTTTTGTCGGAATATAGAAAGAACCACTAGGTTCTTTCTACATTCTATTAAAATGACTCGCATCGTGACTATAATAGGTAACATTGCAAATAATATTTTAGGCTTAGATGTCATAAATTTAGAAATAGACGTAATTTAACGCCGAATACCTTTTTTGGTTTCTAAAGTATACTAATTGAATTAGAAACTGATAACATGAAAAGTAATAATTTTAAAGGTCGAAGAAGACGAATTTGTCGACGATTATGAGAGGCCAGTTCTTGAAAAGTATAAGAAAATTACACCAACACCTATTGAGAAAAAGAAGAAGAAAGAAGAGACTTCCACTCTCCCTCTTATTATTCATGTCACATTGCGTGTTAAATGGCGGAACCCAACGCTGCGCTTATTAGGAAATAAAAATGACAATGTGCGTACAGCCAGATACTTTTACATGATTTTACAATTTTCTTTTTTTTTAACTTCACGTTGTATCCCACATATAGCAGGGTAGGCAGAGGGAACCTGAGAACCTACTGTTAAGTCCCTCCGTTCTCTTACAAGAATTCCATTCTCCACTTCCCGCTAAATTGAGGCATTGCGTCTTGAGTGGCGGAACTCAACGCCGCACTTTGCCTTGTTACCAAACCCAGGAAATGAAAATACTAACATTTCCTGGAGTGTTTCTCAAAATAACATATTACATATTACAATATACAATACTTCAATTTGAGGCGGAAAGTGGAGAAAAAAGTAACTTAACACTACGCTATCTCTAACTATCCTGCTATGCAAAAATAAAACTGACTTAAAAAATTATTAAATTAAAAAAGATTTTAACACACAGCACTGTAAACCTAAAGAAAATTTCATAGTAGTTAGGCATTCTTTTTTTTTGCTCTTTACTCTGTACTCTTGTTGGCTATTTTTTTCATCTACCTTACATACCAACAATTTCCATAAAATAATCATAGAAATAGTCAAAATAAATACTAAATTACATGCAATCATGCTAACAATAATATGAATGAATGCGCCTGTCGTGGCGCAGAGGCACAAGCGTGCGACTGTAAACGCGACAGGTTGTGGGTTCGATTCCCACTCCAGGAAATGGATCTTTTTCATTTCTTGGGTTTGGTAACAAAGGCAAAGCGCGGCGTTGAGTTCCGCTACTCAGCAAGCAATGCCTCAATTCGGCGGAAAGTGGAGAACGGAGTGTCTTAACACTAGGTTCCCTCTGCCTACACTACTATATGCGGGATACACCATGAAGTTATGTATGTATGTATGTATAATGTGAATATATTTATATCCCGCCACTTAATACACAATGTCTCGAATTCAGACAAAAAATAGAGTGTCTTGACACTAAGTTCACTTTGACCCTACAATGCGGAATAAAGCCTGAAATTTTATAATATGAATATAATTTTGTTTTCATACAACGGGATATTAAAACGGATAAAAATTCACAACGAAACACTTTACAAATGGTCTCACTGGACGTCACAATATAAGTCCGGCTTGTCTCAGAACAATATAATGGAAGTGATATAAGCTTTATATGACGTTGAAAATATGTTATTCTGAATAAAAAATTTGTACAGTGATGAATGTGGCCATGACCAGCATGAAGTTGGTATACATTTATCTTGACAATTTTTATGTTAAAATTATATTTAAATATATTTAAAATATAGGGGTATATTTTTTATATTTTTTTATGTTCTCAGTTCTCAGTTCGACCGCTTTTTATGTATGTTACGACATAACCTTTTCCTAAGGGAATCAATTATTATGATTCTTTTTTTATATGATAGCTTCTAGTGGTTCCTTTTAAATTAGTTAAGATCTGAGGAGTAGTTTTTTGAGTTATTCGTAATAATTTTACTTTCAAGTGCATTTAATTTAAATATATAGTGGATTTTGGAGAAATACGTTACATCATATTAGCGACTTATGGTGAATCTGAATGGTGAATGATGGTCCACCATATCAGAATCTCTAGCTATTGTATAAAAAAAGAATCATCAAAATTGTTTCACCCAGCAAAAAGTTATACACCTAAAAAAATTGTCGAATTTAGAACTCCTTTTTTTTAGCTTCACGCTGTATCCCGCATATAGGGAACCTGAGAACCTAGTGTCAAGACACTCCGTTCCCCACTTTCCGCCGAATTGAGGCATTGCGTGCTGAGTAGCGGAACTCAACGCTGCATTGCATTGCCTTGCTACCAAACCTAGAAAAATAAAAATCCTAATCATTTTACATTTCGTGAAGTGGGAATCAAACCCACAACCTGTCGCGTTTACAGTCGCTTGTACCTCTGCGTTACGATAGGTGTTTAGAACTTATTTTTTTATACAATAAGAACTCTTACAAATGCCAGTTCCAACACTCGTACTCTATGACATAAACAAATAAACGGGTTGACGTTAGTATATTTTTTAATTTTAAATTTAGTCTCATATATTTAACTTTATGTTATTTTGATATTACGTTTCGTTTCACTTTAGGTTCTGTGTTTTAAGATGATTAAAATTACCAACTTCTATTGTAATATAAAGAGTAATATTCAAAAAAGCTGTGTATATTTTTAACAGAGAAAAGGACTTCTTGATGTAACATTCTACAGTTGACTTGGAGATTTTCGTATGTTTTTATTTATTAATAATATTATTAATGCGAAAGTTTGTAAAGATGGATAGATGTGAACTTTAAGCAAACACTTTGGCGTAAAAATTACTGTACGGATCCAGATAAAACTCTACACTAAAAGAATTTATAAATCTGAATAACAAATACGCTACAAATTCCTAATGACTTTGTGTATTTTGGCTATAACTATAAATATCTAGTAACGTATACATGTACATATATCGTAAGAAACTCTACTTATATAATTTTTCAAAAAGGCGATCCAAAATATATATATTTTGAAAGACTTGCGTTACTGAATGACACACAGGCAAAGTAAACACAAAACTTTTGACCATAGAAGGCTTACATTTGGCATGTAGTCTTTGATGAGTATAGGGGTGCAACAAGAGAGAATTTCTCAAAATTTCAGTTAAAACGAGGAACAACGGGATTTTAGGTTATATATTCCACACGAACGAATTTATAGGACACAGCTAGTTAATAAAAATTAGTAAATGTAATAGCTTCACTCTGTATCAGATCCGGTAGGCAGAGGAAACTAGAGAACCTAGTGCGAAGACACTCCGTTCTTTTTTGACATTAACGTTCCCTACTATCCGCCAAATGAGGCATTACGTGCTGAGTGGCGGAACTCAACACAGCGCTTTGCCTTCTTACGAGGGCGAGGAAATCAAAATACTAATTATTATTCAATATTTTCATTTCCTCGAGTTGAAATCGAACCCACAACCTGTCTCTTACAGTCGCACGCTTATGCCTGTGCACTACATGCGATGAGTAAAGCTAACTATACGTTATTCTTCATATATTATATCATAATAACAAACACATTTAGGTACTATATAAGAGCACTTGGGACAAATTAGTCGGCAAAGTTCTGTGAGCACTCCAGTAATAACTCTCTATTTGCTTTATAAAGTAGAAATATATTACAGGTATTTTAAACCGGCATACTTATATATGAGCGGGTTATATTAAAGCTAAGGTCACTCTTTAGAAATGACTAAAACGTTTTCAGTTAAATATTCTATAATTATGGTGGAGCTTAATTTTAATTATGCTACCTTGTAGTGCACTGGAAAATAGCAAAAAAGATCAGCTTGGCGCATACTATGGTAGTCAGAGAAAGCCTAGCGAGTGATAAGACACTCCGTTCGCCGCTTTCTGACTCAATTCGACACATTGCGGGCGGAACTTTTTACTAGAGCGGAGAAATAAAAATAATTTAAATATAAATCACTCTGATTTTTTGTACACTTTATAATAGCAGAGTTAGAAACGTACACGCGGAAGATACCAACGCAACAAAAAATCAAAAGAGATCAAGAAGATTTATCAATGTAATTGAAACGATTACGTGAAAATCCTTTGCAAATCACCAAAACATTTCTTGATTTTATTAGTAAGAATAATAGATTGTCTATTTTTTCATTCAATTGCCAAAGTTTACGTGCGTCTTACGAATTTTCGATCAGGGTCACGTGTTCTGACGCGAGTTTTACATTTTATTATCCATCACAAAAAGTGCCCAACGCCGCTACAGAAGTTTTCACTTCCAAAAATTGTAATAACATATTATCATTTTAAATATCATAGAAAAAAAATGTTGATAAATTAAATTTCATGGTGTTGGTTTCTCGTGACGGTAGGATACAATAAAAATTAACTATCATATTTTTTCCAAATGAGCCAAAAGAAATATAAACTCATTAGAAGTATTCTTCAATAAACATAATTACAAAAAATAATATTATTAATTAAGTAGCACAGAGGCACAAGCGTGCGACTGTAAAGCGACAGTTTGTGTGTTCGATTTCCACTTCAGGAAATAGAATTTTTCATTTACTGGGCGAAAAATTTATGCGGCGTTGAGTTCCGCCACTCAGCACGCAATGCCTCAATTCGGCGGAAAGTAAGGAACGCAGTGTCTTAACAATAGGTTCCCTCTGCCTACCCTAAGTATGTATGTAATATGGCGAAGGCAAAATACACACAGATATAGGCCCTAACCAGTACAAAAATAGACTAATTTCAACCTAGGAAAACTCAAAATCCACCAAAACCCAGGTGAAAACCTAGAAAACACCACATCACACTATTATAGGCACATAATATTAAGAAAAAGTCATAAATATTGTAAGCCATGCAAAGTGTCTAACATTAATGTGCGGAGCATGTGAGCGTTACGATCCGCCTGAGTAATGTCATACTCGTGCTTGAAACACCGACGACGTTACATTGTATGGGGGATACATTTACTAGCTATATAACTGCTTTATTAAAAAAGCTGAAAAAATGAGTTTTTGTATGCTTATTTAGCTTCACGCATATTTGCCTGTGAGGGGACGGGGTTAGTATACAATTCCCCTCCGCCGCTAGGTAGCGTCCCGTAAGAAACGGGTATCCCAATGAGCTAATCTGGTGGTAGGATGTTCTTCCTCCGACTGGCTCGCGACCACTGTCATGTCAGAGACGAATCGCCAATCTACTGATGTGTTACGGTTCGATGAGATGTAAACCAGGTTTTCCATATTCCCATCAATCCTTTCCCTTCCTTTTCATTCCCATCAATTCTTTTGGTGGTTCCTATGGTTCCTATGACGGCCTACCGTGGCCACTACATGTTCTCCATCTCATCTACATCCTCTAGGTCGGTAACGCATTTACAACTCCTGCGGTTTTGTAAATGTGTATGGGTGAAGTAACCACTAACCATCAGTTAGACATTTTACTCGTTTGCCTCCTTTGTCCAATAAAAAAATTAAAAAATCCTAGATGTAGCAGAGAGAAACCAAGATTTTGAATGTAAGTGTTAATACATAATTATTAAAACAAGCTATTACCTGCCATACATTGATTGAATTTTTCATGACTTATGATGAGCTAGTTAGCTGTATTAAAAGCTTACTTATGTGGCGTTGGGTTCCGCCTACACATTATTTATAAATTGGAAAAAAGATCGGAATATAAGGAGGTTTGAGATGTGTGAAATTTTGCTTAATATTCTCACTTAAATGCCATCGTGGAGTAGTTGGACAGCGTCTGACTGTAGACGTGATGGTTAGTGGTTCTATCCCCACACGACATATTGATTGAATTGACAAAACCAGGCCTTCACTTCCGCCACTTAACTCGTAATACGTCTTGACTATACTAGTTACACTCTGCCTACCCCTTTAAGAGGAAAAAAAACAAATGAACTAAGAATTCTAAGATGAGGTCAAATGCGTTACAGTTTTTGTCCATAACCATATAATAATATTTTAATTACCTCTATAAATTATATTTTACCCTTTAGGTTAGCGGTGGTTTTAGTACACTGCGTACAAAGATAACTAAATCTTTGTACGCAATGTTTCCATTTTAAACGAAAAGTAGAGAACGGAGGGTTTTGATACTACTCTCTCTCTCTACCTACTCCACTAAGAGATAAAAGCGGGAAGCTTTCTATATCTTAAATTTTATATACATATATAGTCATTATCGACATTTTATTTAAAGAAAACCTCTTTTCCGCCTCTAAACCAACATTATAGTATTTATGAGCGAATTTTCCGATACATTTTGGTTTCAGAAATCCCTCAGCTCGTTTTCAGGAGCGGATAGTATCGGTGTAATCCTGCTTGCACAGTTATTACGAGATTTTGGGACATTTTGGGATGCGACGGCACTTTAGGCTATATATTTTAGATAAGTATTATGTAGGTGACGAAATTATATTTTCTATGTGACATTATCGTGGCAAAAATGTCTAGCACGTGATAAGAGATGAAAGCGGAGTGTTTTAACTCTAGTTCTAGGTTCTTCTAACAAAGTGCCGGAAATATTGGGTCAATAATTAAAATTTTAACAAGAAAAATTCCGATTTAAATTAACTAGTGTCCCCGTAAATGCGTTAATAAAGCATTGCGTAGTGACGTATATGTCACTTTGTATGAACATGAATGTCAAACCGTGGTAATGTGTGTAACATTTATTTTATCAATTTAATGTACTTTATATGCATTAATTTTAAAAAAATATTATCATTCTGCTCTCCTTCGTTATATAAACTATAAGTGTGCCAAGTTTCAAGCTTCTCCGTCCGCGTAATTTTCGTAAAAAGGGATCCAAAGTTTTTGCTTCACGTAAATAATAACTCAAAAACTACAAAAAAAAATGTTAAATTACGAGCAACATAAGAACTGTACTTACGTTTTACCATAACAAAATTATAAATAAATTTAAATTTAAAATGCCCAAAAGCAATGTGGTTTTTGAATTGAAATTAAAGCAGATAAAAATGATGATAGCTAAGTTATTAGACTTCACAAGGAGTTCTAAATTCAGCTGTCTTTTGTGTTACCGCATAACTTTTTACTGGGTGGACCAATTTCGATGAAACTTTTTTTATATTATTGCTAGTGCTTCTTTTATGGTTTCATTTAAATTAAGCTAAATCTGACGAGTATTTGAGTTATTCGTAATAATAGTGCATTTTATTTGAAATCACTTTTCTTTTTTGTTATCTATATATAAATACGCGAAGCGAAAATTACGCGGACGCAGGAGCATGAAACTAGGCACACTTGTAGTTTATATAGGGAAGGAGTGCAGAATGCTAATATTTTTTTTAAAAATAGTGCATAAAAAGTATATTAAATTAACAAAATAAATGTTACACACAATTCCATAGTTTGACATCCATGTTTATATAAAGTGACATATACATTGCTACAGACAACGCGTTGTCAACGCGTCAACGGGGGCACTAGTAATCTCAATTATTGCAATTAAAACAAAATATCCTGCAAGTGGTTACGTAAAGTTCCATTACCTACACTTTAACGGGACCTCGAGCTTCGCGTTATTCGTCACGCAATAATGCCTAAACAATTTTATATGCTCTTCTGTCACGCGATACATAATTCGATAAAGAAATAACTAAAATAATTATATCCGCTTAAGCTATGATTTATCTTAATCTCGTAAATGAATATGGGTCAAATAGATTTTATATTGGTATTAAAGTGTTAAGCGCACGCGATAGTTTACGGTTCAATTCCCAGGGACTTCTTAGTAGAGTATTTTTTTTATGGTTTAGCATATGAAATAATTAAGATTTTAACAAAAAGTGCAATTTAAAAGCCTGTCGTGGCGCAGAGGCACAAGTGTGCGACTAAAGCGACAGGTTGTGGGTTCGATTCCCACTCCAGGAAATGAAGTATTTTCATCTTTTGGGTTTGGTAACAAGGCAAAGCGCGGTGTTGAGTTCCGCCACTAAGCACGCAATGCACTAAAAAACAAAATCATTACGAATAATTCAAAAACTACTCTTCAGATATTCAATAACATAAATTGTGACCACATCAAAAATACTAGCTATCATCATCAGCTAATCATCATTTGGACAACAATCATCATCAATTGGTCAACAAACAAGTTATGCGGTGACACACATAAAAATACAATCGAATTGAGAACCTCCTGCTTTTTTGAAAGAAAAAGAAGAAAATAAGAAGAAAGAAGGATGAACGAATATAAAAATATCGAGAAGACATCTTAAGGTAATGGAACAGTGTACTACAGGTACTTGATCTCTTCTCGAAGTAATTATTATATTTAAATTATTTTCATTACTTCAGCCTGATAAAACAAATCACAACTTGAGAACTAATCACTATAAAAAAATTTACTTTAAAATAAAATGTCTAAACATTATCTATCTGCCTAGCCTTCAAAACTTGGGAGATGCGTGCTAAAACCATATATCATGGATTATTCAGGTTAAGCAACGGTCTCACCAGTCAGATATTGATGGGGGTGCGTATGAGGTCAACGAAGCCGTTATCTAATCCATCCGTTACCTGTCCTAACTACCGGGTTGAGTTCCCTTAGTAGATGGATGTTGAATGTAAAAAATTTAAGATAGATAAAACGTAGGTCCCAGAAATATAAGTTATTTTTCACGCTGTATCCGGCAGCAGGGTAGGCAGAGAGAACCTTTTAATTTAGTGTTAAGACACTCCTTTCTCTTATGATCCATTCCCCACCTTCCGCCGAATTAAGGCATTGCGTGCTAAGTGGTGGAACTTAACGCCGCGCTTTGCTAAAATATTACATGGTGATTTGTCACTGTTCTATACTTTACCCATCTTGACTATCATATCGCGTGTCCCTTAGTAGATAGATATTGAATGTAAAAAATTAAAGATATATAAAAAAAAACTCTAACAATATTAGAAAATATATATATCCATATTGTTATATCTATATTTTTTACTAACGCCTGTCGTGGCGCTAAAGCACAAGCGTGCGACTGTAAGCGCGACATATTGTGAGTTTTATTCCCACTCCAGTAAATGTAAAGTTTAGTATTTTCATTTCCTGGGTTTGGTAACAAGGCAAGGCGCGGCGTTGTGTTCCGCCACTCAGCACGCAATGCCTCCATTCAGCATAAAGTGGGGAATGAAAATCTTAAGAGAAGGGAGTGTCTTAAAACTAAGTTCTCAGGTTCCCTCACTACTTACCACCAAAAAGAAATCTATTACCCAGTACTTACCACCAAAAAGAAATCTATTACCAGTTCTTTCTTCACGCTTTATTTTTATTTTATTTTTTTTAACTTCACGCTGTATCCCGCTTATAGCCGGGTAGGCAGAGGGAACCAGAGAACCTAGTGTTAAGACACTCCATTCTCTTTCAGCAATTATGTTCCCCACTTTCCGCAGAATTGAGGCATTGCGGATTGAGTGGCGAACTCAACGCCGCGCTTTGCCTTGTTACCAAACCCAAGAAATGAAAATACTAAATTTACATTTGCTGGAGTGGGAATCGAACCCACAACCTGTCGCGTTTACGCACGCTCGTGCCTCTGCGCCACGACAGGCGTAAATAAATGATTTAGCAAAATTACTTGAAATATGATCGCAAAAGCACATTCAGTTATAACACGATTCACAATAAATGCTTGTACACAAATCAGAAGCACAAAGCAGTGTTGTTTTCACGTCTAATTCTACTACACATTATACAATATAGGCGAATTATTTGTTTAAGTATAATTGCGTACCATTAGGGTTTCTGATTTAGCCTCTTTATTAATATTATATTTAGGTTTTGCTTGAAATAGATTTTTTTTATTAACAAATGAAGAGAAAAGTGGGGAACGGAGTGTTTTAACACTAGGTTCTTAGTTTCCCTCTGCCATACAGCGTGAAGCTAAAAAAACAGACAGATAGACAAATACAATTTATTTTTATTTGGATTTTATATGTATTTAATTTTCCAGGAAACGGAAATTATAAAGAGAACGTAGTGTCTTAATACTACGTGCATCTACCATTATATGCGGGATACAGCGTGAAGTTAAAAAAAAAACTATTTTCAACTTTTTGAGAAGATGAATTTGAAGGATTTAAAAGAAAACAAATTTTTAACCAAGTTCAAAGAAAGGAAGATCTCAAATCGACTGTTTTTCATGTTTCCGGATAACTTTTTACTGCCTGAACAAATTTTGATGACCCTTTTTTATATGATAGCTAGCTAGTGCTTTTGGTGTGATCTCATACATATCAGAAGCACAAAGCAGTTTCTATTACACATATACAATATAGGCGAATTATTTGTGTAGCTGTAGTTTCGTACCATTAGGGTTTCAGATTTAGCTTTATTAATATTATATTTGAGTTTTGCTTGAAATAGTTTTGATTTATTAACAGACATAGAGAACGGAGTGTCTTAAGGACGGAGGACGGAGGTTCTTAGATTCCCTCTGCCCACCCTGCTACGTGCAGAGTACAGTGTGAAGCTAAACGAAAAGTACATATATACATACTTGGTTATATATACTTTTAACCCAATATACATATCCACTTACATTAAAAATGCAAAAGTTTGCGAGGATGGATGGATAGATGTCTTATAATCTGTCATGCAAAAACTACTGAACGGATATAGATGAAACTTTATAGTATTCAGCATTTAACTTGATCATCAGAAAATAGATATTTTGTGTAATGTGACCATAGAACAACGATAAATATATATTATTTAATACGGTTTTAATATTTCTCTTTGTTTATTCTATTCTTTTGTATATATTTATAATTCTGTGAGAAAAGTTATTTTTTTCTACTAAAATCGTTTCTTGCAGTAACCTATATATAAGCAAATTTGTAAAAATTTTCTTAGTAAAAATAAAAGCGTTTAGAATTTTGACATGATGACATGTGAACGTACAGGTTAATTGGCTACAGTGCAGCGTTTGAACGGTAACTTTATTTTTTTAATTTCTTCTTTTTTTTTCCTTCACGCTGTATCCCGCATATAGCAGGGTAGGCAGAAGGAACCTGAGAACCTTGTGTTACGACACTCCATTCTCTTTCAACAATTCCGTTCCCCACTTTCCGCCGAATTTTGGCATTGCGTGTTGAGTGGCGGAACTCAACGCTGCGCTTTGCCTTGTTACCAAACCCAAGAAATAAGAATACTAAATTTTACATTTAATGGAGTGGGAATCGAACCCACAACCTGTCGCGTTTACAGTCGCACGCTTGTGCCTCTGCGCCACGACAGGCATTTTATTATTTATTTTTTTACAAAATGATTTTAGGTAGTAATGGCGTTATAAAAAATATAGCAGGGTAGTCAGAGGGAACCAGAGAACCTAGTGTTAAGACACTCCGTTGCCCACTATCCGCCGGATTGAAGAATTGCGTGCTTAGTGGCCGAACTCAACGCCGCGCTTAAGTCTTAGTCTTTTTGTAGTTTCCCAAAAAAAAGTTTTAGACCACTTTTTCCTAGCTAAAAATCGAACTCGCAACCCCTACAACTATTAACTACTAAACCAAATGTACCAATCAATACAAATCACTCATAATTAATAACACAATACATATACATATAAGGAGATAGCTAAAATGATCTCCCACAGAATGTAGGTCAGGCAGGTCTCTGCAGACCTCGTCATAGACAGTTGAATTGAACTAACATATTGTATAAGCAATAAAAATAAAAATTTAATATAAACAATAGAACATATTCTACACTACATATATGTACAATAGCAGAATAATTAACGCCTGTCGTGGCGCAGAGACACAAGCGTGTGACTGTAAACGCGACAGGTTGTGGGTTCGATTCTCACTCCAGGAAATGTTAATCTTTTCATTTCCTGGATTTGGTAACAAGGCAAAGTGCGGCGTTGAGTTCCGCCACTCAGAACGCAATGCCTCAATTCGGCGGAGAGTGGGGAACAGAATTGTTGCAAGAGAACGGAGTGTTCTAACACTAGGTTCTCAGGTTCCCTCTGCCTACCCTGCTATATGCGGGATAATGCGTGAAGTTAAAAAAAGGAAGACTAATTTTAAATTTTAATTGTGTTTTTTAATACTGGTGGCTTAGATTTATTTATAGAGATAGAGATAGGTTGTGGGTTCGAAGCCTTTTGGGAGAATGAATATATTCAAATTATTTTCATTTGTCCACTGTGGTAGCGCAAAGTGCGGCGATCAGTTCCGCCACTTAATACACGCAATGTCTCGATGGTTTTAGAGCTATACTCTGTCTACCCTGCTATGCAGGATGCAGCGTGAAACTGCGTTTTTTTAGATTTATTTAGAGCGTGATAGTCACGTAAATCTTTTTTTCATATTTAACGTTTTTTTTACGTATAACGATAGGAAGAGAGAACCTAGTGTCCATACACTCCGTTCTATCGCTTGTTTAACTGAGTGACTGACAGATGGCTTACAAGCGAAGCTACTGGATATAAAACACTGAAATTTGACGTGAAGGATCCTTGGGGAGTATAGGGGAGAACTAAGTAACATTACTTTTACTGATGAGGCTGACTTTTGCCTAACTTTTTTTATAACTTGTGAAAATTTTATTTTTTACTTGTTGCAATAAAGAGTTTTTATAATTATTATTAACAAAGGATGTTAACGCTTGTCGTGGCGCAGAAGCACAAGCGTGCGTCTGTAAGCACGACAGGTTGTGGGTTCGATTCCAATCCAGGAAATGTTTCTATTTTCATTTTCCTGGGTTTGGTGACAAGGCAAAGCGCGGCTTTGAGTTCCGCCACTCAACACGCAATGCCTCAATTTGTCAGAAAGTGGGGAACGGAATTGTTGTAAGAGAACGTAGTGTCTTAACACTAGGTTCTCTGGTTCCCTCTGCCTACCCTGCTATATGCGGGAAACAGCGTGAAGTTAAAAAAAAAAAGAAAGGATGTCTCGAAATTCGTATAATGGGATTTTAGATTTTACGATTCACGCAAACAAAGTGGTAGGATACACCTAGTCAATAATAAATCTTAAAAAATAGTACTAAGTATATCCGGCTAATAGTTTAAGCAATTTTTTCTTCCTTTTCCACTCTCTTATCATCGCCCTTTTTAATACAACCGGATTATTAGTAAGAGTGGAAATGTAGGTACTTTTGTTCTACACACTGTTTGAGTGAAAGCAGCAATAAAGATTTTCCTACGGTACAGTGGTATTATGTAAGCTGTTTCTTTGGACGGGAATAGGTTTGATTTTTATATGTTTATCTTAGATTATGTATATCCTTAATAATATTATAAATTCGAAAGTAACTCTGTCTGTCTATCTGTTACGCTTTCACGCCTAATCCACTGAACCGATATTGATGAAATTCGGTATAAAGATAGAACTGAACTTGGGAAAGAACATAGGATACTTTTTATCGCGACAAAAATGATAGAGTGGGTTGAAATAGGGGATGAAAGTTTGTATGGAAGTTCCTTATTGTCAAACATAAAATCATGTAAGATTGTTTAACTGTTTACAACTTTGACACATAAACCACTTAACCAATTTTGACAAATAGTCTAGACCTTGGGAAAGACTATAGGATACTCCTTATCATATCGCGCGATATAACCAAATTTCACGCGGGCGAAGCCGCGGGCGGAAAGCTAGTAATAAATAATCAAGACTATCAAAGCGCAGTGGAACAGTGTTTGACTACAAACGCGATTGGTTGCGGGTTAGATCCCCTCTCAGAATGATAATACATACATACATACATGGCTTCACGCTGAATCCCGCATATAGCAGGGTAGGCTGAGGGAACCTAGTGCTAAGACACTCCGTTCCCCACGCCTTACGCTAACGCCTGACGTGGTGTTCCAGCAAATGGAATTTTTCATTTCGTTAGTTTGGTAACAAGGCAAAGCGCGCAAGCTCACACTGTATCCCGCATATAGCAGGGTAGGCAGAGGGAACCGAATTGAGGCATTGCGTGCTGAGTAGCGGACTTCAATGCCACGTTTATATGTATGTATGTACGTATGTATGTATGTACGTATGCATGTATGTATGTATTCAATACTTCAAAATAATTTATTAGTGACAATGATACCTTTGAAATAGACTAAGGCGAGCATTAATTTACCCTTTTGACTTTCCCTATTCTTCATTATCTATATTTTCCCAAAACAAAAACCTTTAACCACACAAAATCATACAATGTTTACATTTCTATCGGATTCCCATCAATACATTTGACTAGAACAAAACATACATATCCTTTTAGACAATGTGAGTTCGCAAGTAAACAGGGTTTCGTGACCCAAATCTCGTAAGTTCTTTGCTCTCATGAAACTAGCGCTCTACGGATACGCCTTGACTAGATATAGATATATATAGTATGTAGGGGAGTTAGATCAACTTTTATTATACTATTTTCTATACCGTGTTCAATTTTTGACGCTTTGAAAGTGTAAAATGCTTTAAAGTTCATTTTTTAAAGTATTTATAAGGAAAATTTGAAGGTAATTACATAGTAACTGAAAATTAGTAGTTTTTAATGTTTTCTATAAATATTTTCAATAATATGTATTTTTCATATTTTATTTACAGTTTCACGGTTTTTCCCATACAGTACTGTAGTGAATAACCACCTAATGTCAAATCACTCCGTACTCTACTGTCTCTTTCACTTTCTTTCATTATCTTCTTTTCACCAAGCGAAAGACATTTTTAGACAAAACCATACGACTTTGACTATGTACTCGTATGTGGATATAGTATGCATGAAAGTTTGATCAACTTTTATTATCCCATTTTCTATATCGTGTGCAATTTTTGAAGCTTTGAAAGTGTAAAATGCCTAAAAGTTCATTATTTAAAGTATTTATAAGGAAAATTTGAAGGTAATTACATAGTAACTGAAAATTAGTAGTTTTCAATGTCAAAGTCAAAGTCAAAGTCAAATTATCTTTATTCCATAAAAATGCTTAACATTTACTTGGACATGTCATAAAAGTAGAAAAAAAAAATGCAAAACAAAATAACCAAAAAAAATGTGCAATTTTGACTTGAAAAAAGCCCGTTCAAATGGTTGAGCTCATGAGAAGATACAGGCAAAGAAACTCATTTTAATCCACTCTTTTTAATTGCCAGTATTTGTTACAAATTACATTTAACAATTTTAACTTAGAAATAGAGCAACTCATTTCCAAACATCTTTATCGTGAACATAATCTTTAACAGAGTAATATGCTTTTTGGCAGAGCCTGTGCTCAACCACTTTTTTAAATTTGTTCAGTGATAATATAATGTTTTCTATAAATATTTTCAACTATGTGTATTTTTATACTTTTATTTACAGCTTCATCATTTTTCCCATACATTAGTATAGTTAGAAATAACCTAATATCAAGACACTCCGTACTCCACTTTCTCATTTGAAAGCGTAAATGCTTAAAGGTTTATTTCTTTGAATTTAAAAAAAAAATTGGGAGAAGACGATACAATAGCTCAGAATTTGTAGTAGCAACATCTGTACGCTTTATCCCGTATATCAGTGTAAACCTAGTGTTAAGACACTCCGTTCGCCGCTTCCCGCGTGATTTCGAGACATTGCGTACTTACGCCATCACTATGTCCTCTACACCTATGCTTCGAATAAAAATATGCGTTTCGTGCATACATAAAAATTACATCATGATGCAGTGGACAGCGTCTGATTATTTTTCACCGATCATGAGTTCCACCCCTTAAATACGTCGCGTGAACTATAAAACCTTAAACCCCGTTAAACCCCCTTTCTACTAGTTTCGAAAGGAATTTCGAAAAATCCTCTCTTAGCGCATCCCTAAACTGTCAAATATGCCTACATGCCAAATTTCAGCCGCCTGTATGTTGTCTGTCAGACACTTAGTAACCCAAGCATTTTATATATACTTACTTACTTAACTTCACGCTTTATCCCTAGCGGGGTAGTCAGAAAGAACGGAGCGCCAAACGCTACGGTTTTATTATTTTATATATACAGATTATTTTTACTTCCATGTTGTAGGATATGGCACGGCGTTGAGTTCCGCCACCTAACACACAATATCTCGGTTTTAAGCGACATGTAAAGAACAGATTTTCATACTATACATGACAAAAAGCTTAAAAACGATTAATAAAAATAAAAAAAAATTAACCAACGCACTGTAAAATTGAAATAGAATTTTAAAACAAAAAAAAAGTAATATTTCAAAGCCCAGAAGGAATACTATATGACCCGAACTCTACGCTGATCCCAACATAAGCCCTAAGCAAAAACTCCTTTGTCCTGAGGACGCTCTAACCCTTTGATGTAGATAGGTCATGTTACGTTTTTTAACGATGTTTTTTTTCTCTTGATGCTGAAATGACTCTTATTGTATGTCATAATGAGCATAATTACTTATAACAATTTACGGATTAAATTAACGCCTGTCGTGTGTCGAATTTTTCATTTCCAGGGTTTGGTAACAAGACAAAAGCGTGGCGTTGAGTTCCGCCACTCAGCACGCAATGCCTCAATTCGGCGGAAAGTGGGAAACGGAGTGTCTTAACACTAGGTTTTATTTGCCTACCCTATTATATGCGAGATACAGCATGAACCTATATATGCATGTATGTAAATAATTCATAATTTATGAAAATTTGAACGTTACGGGACTCAAACCTGCACCTCTTGGACCCTTAGAAGAACGATTAACGTCACACATTTTCTCTTAACTGAGCTAGTATATTAGTCCTAACCTCATTCTCCAGTGTAGGTATCGAATCTACAATCATCAGGTTTACAGTAAGACGCAGTCCAATTGTGCCAAGATGGCCTCTAACGAAATTTCTAGTAAAATAATCATTTCCAGAGAACGAATATCAAACAAAATTTCCATTGTAGCTGGATAAGACCGAAATGCTTAGTGGTTAATGCGCTTGGACGGTTTTCAGGAGGCGTAGGTTTGAGTCCCGCGGCGTTCAAATTTTTATACTTTTTTTAAATATGTTTTTCGTTTCCTATGTATGTGATTAACTCTTCAAAATACCAAAACTGGGTATCGAACCCCAATCCATCGCGTTTACAATGAGACCTTTTCCTAGAGTGCAACGGTGGCCTATGGTCTCGAAAATACTATGTCTACTACATTACCTGTCTTTAAAATTGTAAACTATATAGCGCATTCAGGTAACTATAAAAACGATTGTAGCTCGCGACCTACATACTTTCAAAGGAAGCTTTGTAGCATCCTGAGGATGTCATACAGCGTAAGGCTACCTGCGTCGGATATGGAATGAAAAATTGCGTGCCTTTCTTACTTGTTTATAGTTTGTGTACTTTAATTTAAAAGAAGCAATCATGGCTCAGTGGGAAAGCGTTTCACTGTAAATGCGAGGGGAGTGGGTTCGATTTTCACTTAGGGGAATAATTATATTTAAATTGTTTTCTTTGCTTCATTCTGGTAGGATAGAGCATCGCGTTGAGTTTCACCGCTCAATACGCCATATCTTACTGAAGGAAAATGTGAAAATAAATAGGAGACCTATTGCTATAAAGACTTTTAAAAAAACCCTGACGACGCCTGTGGCGCAGAGATACAAGCGTGTGACTGTAAACGCGACAGGTTGTGAGTTCGATTCCCGCTCCAGGAAATGTAAAAAGTTTAGTATTTTCATTTCCTGGGTTTGGTAACAAGGCAAAGCGCGGCGTTGAGTTCCGCCACTTACCACGTAATGCCTCAATTCAGTGGAGAATGGAGTGTCTTAACACATTAGTTGCCTCTGCCTACCCTGCTGTATGCGGGATACAGCGTTCGCACCTAACACGGCTATATTTCTTTGGCGTAGCAAGACTGCAATATTTTTAATAATATTTAAAACTTCGTGACGGCCAAAAGAACTATAACTTTAAAAAATTCTAAACTTTTATACTTTCACCTGTATCATGTGTAAACGGCATGTTTTTTTCTTTACAAATATAAATTAGACATAGAGTTTGAATACAGTAAAACTCGGTCCCACTGCGCCATGATAGCCTTTAACATTCATCACTTACTTAAAACCATACAAATTCTTTAAACGATGACTACTTAACGAAGCCTTTGATCTAAAGTATAAGATATCCCATATTAGGTACTAATACGTACGTAATTCTTGAATTCATAGTTCCTGAAATCCAAGTAATTTGTAAAGCTTCATTAGCCGTGTTCCTGTCCAGTGAATATTAATCGGTTGTGACTCAGTCGTTAATTACCCTGTGTTATTGTAATATATAACGTACTATAATTTGTTCTAAGTTCGATATAGAATTTAGGGTAATAATAATTTGGGGCGGCGTTTAGTTCCGCGATTAGAAAAAAAATTGTGCCTTTTTTCTTCTTATATGCTATTATACAATTTACGGGAAGAAGAAAAATACTTAAAAACTTCATACTTTAATACATAGCAGGGTAATCAGAGATGAAACTCTGTCTTTCAATTTCCACCCAAAATCGAAATATTGTGACAGACGCTTTTACACTTTTGCGCCACACCTTCGAAACGGTAAAAAAATTTTTTTACCAAATTAAATTTAGCATAGCACATAATTTATACTTATGCCTAAAATTACTATTTCAATAAAATAATCGAGGTCATAGTCGTGCAGTGGCTGCATCTGTTGTGAATTCGATTCCCAGTCGACCAGAATATATGATATTAAAATTATTTGCAATTCCCTGCTCAGGTAAGACAAAGTGCAGAGTTGAAATCCACCATTCAACACTAGAGCGTAAAAACTATTGAACGAAGATTCATTCTCATTTCATTCTAGATGAAATCTATTTCATCTAGATTCATTCAATAGTTTTTATGTAACAATGTAACAAACACCCATCCCTCACAAACATTCACATTTATAATTTATATATAAATACGTGAAGCAAAAACTTTGTACTCCTTTTTACGAAAATTACGCGGACGGAGGAGCATGAAATTTGGCACACTTATAGTTTATTTAGCGAAAGAGTGGAAAATGGTTATATTATTTTTAAATAATGCATAAAAAGTATATTGATTTAATAAAACAAATGTTACACACACTACCGTGTCTTGACATCCATGTTTATACAAAGTGATATATACATTATTGAAGACAACGCGTTGACGCGTTCTATTACTAAAATAAAAACTATACTCAAAATACTTATTTCCGGAAGAGAAATCTAAAAATACAATTTTTAATATTACAATACAATGTTGAATAGAAATTTCACTTTGCTATTTAATACTTAAAACCTCTTGAAAGTTTCGTGTTTGACGGAAACGTTTTCCTGAAATACTTTAAAATCTACGCGATATTACAAAATGGCGGTCTTTATTAACTGTCTTCATTTAAGACTTCAAAGATATTAAATGTTACTGACGCCTTTGTGACGCAGTGGGTTAGTATCTGATGGTAAAGACGATGGTTTTAGGTTCGATTACCACTTATTGTATTGGACAAAGCGCAGCGTTAAGTTCCTCCACTGAATATGAAAAGTCTCAAATTAATGCGACAAACGAAAAACTAAGTATGCGAGCGTAACCTACTTAACGTCTATCGTGGTGCAGAGCTACAAGAGTGCGACTGTAGACGCAACAGGTTGTGGGTTCGATTCCCACTCCAGCAAATGTAAAAGTTTAGTATTTTCATTTCATGGGTTTGGTAACAAGGCAAAGCGATGAGTTCCGCCACTCAGCATGCAATGCCTCATTTCGGGGAAAAATGGGGGACCGGAGTCTCTGAACACTAGGTTATTAAGTTCCCTCTGCCTACCCTGCTTTATGCGGGATACAGCGTGAAGATAAAAAAAAATATGTATATAAGGCTAGCTTTTATCTATCTACCTTAGTATTTGGCAAAAAAAAAAAAATATTCAAATGTTACAGATTGCTTCATAGCATAGTAAGCATATGCTAATTATCTTTTCTTCTTTTTGTAATTAATTATATATTTCTTTTCAGTCTAACGCTTTATTCGCAAACTGAAGTCATTCATTCCATTGAAATTCGGTGGCAAGAAGGAAACGGAGTGTCTTAACACTAAGTTTCCTCTGCCTACCCTGCTATATGCGGGATACAGCATGAAGCTATGTATGTATGTATGTATGTATGTGTGTATGTATGTATGTATGTATGTATGTATGTATGTATGTATGTATGTATGTATGTATGTATGTATATATGTATGAAGAACCTAATTTCAAGACACTCCGTCCCCTTTTTTCCGCACAAAATTGAAACATTGCGTTTTGAGTGACAAAACTCAAGACGCAATTACCAGAAGGATAATAATAATTTAAACATAACCAACCCACAAACGGGAATTGAACCCAGAACCAATCATTAACAGTCAAAAGCAGTCACTACGCCACGTAGTCCATAGGTAGGAAAGTCCATAACCTCCAAAAAATAAGTCATCCATGCTTTACACGGTTGCCTTTACAACGGCCGTCGCTAATTAAGTAAATGTTTATTTTGCTCGGCCCCGTCTTAATTGCCGCAAATTTCCCACAATAACGTAATCAAGACCTGAAACTGTCAGACGTGATTTATTTTGAACTAGCAACATGTATGAATACGTGTAATATTACTTTTTGAAAGATTTTTGAAGTAAAACCTCTTGAGAATCGTGATTACTAATTCAATGTAACGAAAATGCGTCACGATTTGTAATTTAATGTAACGAAAATGCGTCACGATAAATACACATATATGGGTTAAGTATGAGTTATATTATTTTTATAAAAGCTTTTTGACATATAACTTCTTTAGAATCGTTAAGATTTGAAATATAATAAAAATAATAACATCACAGATATAAAATTATAAAAAACATATTTGTTTTTATATTTTCATGTCCTATTTTAACTATTCCTGATACGCATATTATGCTTACATACATTACTACTAGATATTTAACGATACGTTTTGGCCAAATTATAAAATTTTCAATTCAATTCAATTCAATTTTCAATTTTAAACGCTTACAATTTCCAGTACGTCTGGCCTTTGCGATGACCATAAATAAATCGCAAGGACAGTCGTTAGAAGTTTGTGGAATCAACTTGGAGTTTCCCTGTTTCGCGCATGGACAATTATACGTCGCGTGTTCGCGCGTCGGAAAACCGTCTTCTTTGTTTATTTACGCACTACAAAACAAAACAAAAAATATAGTTTTTCGATGAGGCAGTACGAAGTCTGCCGGGTCAGCTAGTAAAATATAAATTTTATATTCTGATACATCAGCTACAATTCTGTGAAGTTTCATTTTAATCTGTTGAGTAGATTTTACGAGAAAGAATAACAGACATCCAGACATTTATCACTATGTTTCGCATTTATGAGATCTTTGATTTTCGCGATTTTTAAACATATTAAGTATAATAATTTTCCCTGTAAGGGGACGGGGCTAGAATACAATTCCCCTCCGCCGCTGGGTAGCGTCCCGTAAAAGGCGGGTATCCCAGTAGTTTGGTGGTAGGAGGTTCGTCCACCGTCTGGCTCGCGACCACTATCATGTCAAAGACGAACCGCCAAATATCTTATGTGTTCCGGTTCGGAAACCTCGCTTACATAGCCAGATTTTCCCCTTTCCCACCCATCCTTTCCCCAAAATGTGGTTGTTCCGATACCGTACTACTACATTGTCCTCTCCTTCCATCTGTATCCTCTAGGTTGCCAACGCATCTACATCATCTCTGATGTTGTAGATGTTCATGGGCGAAGGTAACCACTTACCACCAGCTCGTTTGCCATCCGTTATCCATAAAAAAAAGAACTATTTTACAAGACACAGGTACGTCACAGGTAGAGAGGTAGGCTCCACCTGTCTTCCTGCGACTACGGACTACTGTGTTCGAAACGTCGGGTTTCCAAAAATATATTTTCAAATACTAAAATATACGCGATTTATACAGTTAAAATAGTTTCATTCAATTTCGCATTTATATTAATACGTGGAACAAAAACTTTGGACCCCTTTTTACGAAAATTACGCGTACGGAGGAGAATGAAACTTGGTACACTTATAGTATATACAGCGAAGGAGTGCACAATGATAGTATCTTTTTAAAGTAATACATAAAAAAATATATAAAATTAATGAAATAAATGTTACACACACTACCATGGTTTGACATCTGTGTTTATGTAAAGTAACATATACATACGTTGCTAGGACGCGTTATTAATGCGTCAACAAAGACACTAGTGTTACAAACCATACCATTATCTAACATAAATAATTTATATATATTCAATACCTAACATAAACCAAGACAGCGGTCCGTCCTTGTATTAAAAAGTTGAAAGAACCTGAGTAGCATCAAGAGCTTTCGCCTCAAAGTAACTCTACAAAGAAAAATAAATTGTTATATTCGCCGGTGTTTGGTCTCACCTTAATTAATACAAGTGTCAACTGTATTAAGCTTAATGTTTCATTTTTATACATTTTTTTTATTTTTTTTACTCTTGAAGTGTTTGTTATTGAGGTCATTGCATCGTGGTACAGTGGAATACTGTCTAACATACATACATTACATAGCTTCACGCTGTATCCCGCATATATCATGGTAGGCAGAGGGAACCTAGTACTAAGACACTGTGTTCTCCATTTTCCGCCGAATTAAGGCATTGCGTGCCGAGTGGCGGTACTTAACGCCGCGCTTTGCCTTGTTACCAAACCCAGGAAATGAAAAATTCCATTTCCTGGAGTGGGAATCGAACTCACAACCTGTTGCACTAACAGTCGCACGCTCGTGCCTATGCGCCACGATAGGCGCACGATAGACTGTCTAACTGTGAACGCTATATACAACATGTCTATTAATTTTACTTATAAATATATTTCAAGAAGACCTTTTTTTCAGGTTAAAATTTGCATTTTTTTAGTCTAACAACTAGTAGCGAGTCAAGTAGACTCGATTTGGATAAGAAAATTAAGAAAGTATATAAAAAAGGATTGGCCAAAACAAATTATTTCACTTATTTACCCTTGTTTATTCAAAATGGACGCCACAACAAAATGGCGGACATATTTTTGTAAAACCAACCTGTATGGATTTAATAGGAAATGGCAAAGCTTATTTTTCGAAACTTTATTTATTATAATGAATATTTTATTTTATTTGTTGTGGATTTGATTCTCACCCAGGGAAATGATTTTAATCAATTATTTATATTTCTTCGCTCTGCTAAGATAAATCGCGAAATTTCGTTCCACCTACCCACGTCCCACTTAGCACGTACTATCTTGAATTGGGACGGAAAGTAGAGAAAAGAATATCTTGACACAATATTCTCTCTGTCAGCCCGGCTATTCGGGAAAAAACGTCAAACTACTACAAGTAAATTTTCACCTAAAAGCAATTTTGCTTGGATTTTTTTATTTAAATTATTATTTTCGTTTAACTTACACTTTATTGTTACTTATACATATATTGTTCCTCAAAATGGAGTTTGAACTTACATCTACTGTAGATAGATTTTCCCAATGCGTCAAAAAGATGTCGTTTTTAAAACATGTCACGTACGCCTACATTAGTCCCCAGACGTAACGACAACTGAATCATGGGTAGTGACGTCACCGGAGAAGTTTTATCATATTTTTACAAGTTTTATGGGAGCTTTAAATCTTTTACAACGGTTCTGTTGTAAAATAGTAATTAGAATTTCAAAACATATGTAAATTTGAGATTACACTTGCAGAATTTCTATGTCACGTGACAAACAGAGTGCTTAAAATGGACAGAAAGAAGAAATGGGACTTACTATATTTTAGCTTTATTAGATAATCTATATATATAAAGCGTTTGCGTTACTTAGTGATTGACAGACAAAGACGAAACGAAATGGCGATGAAAGGCTGAAATTTAACATGTAGGCTCTTTGGCAAGTGAAAAAAGAAACAAAAGAAATGTTTTAGTTATGTACATTTCTTTTTTTTAACTTCGCGCTATACTCGTATGACACATATATTTAGCAGCGTAAGCAGAGGGAACCAGAGAACCTAATGTTAAGATACTCTATTTTCTTAACACTAAGACATGATCTCTCGATTTTCCTATGAATAAATAAAAAAAATAAATTTGAGGTTTCATATAATAATATTATACATCCAATTAATTTTCAATTTCACGCTTATTTCTGCATAATAGGATAATCAAAGAGAACCAAGCGTCAGAACCTATTTCCCCTCCTTTCCCCACTTTCCGTCTAAATTCAAAACATGACGTATTATGTGATAGAACTCAACGTCACTCCCTCGATTGAGAATCGAACTCCCAACCAATCATGCAGAAATACCTATCACTACACAACGATAGCCTCTAACAACATCACAAAAACCCATATTTCCACAATATCCAGCCACACCACAACTCGTCAGGTTATTAACGCAACATAGCTCTCAGTTAGAACGGAAATGCACTATTTCAGTGAACTACTCGTAGCGCTAACTCATTCACTACTACGAGCTACGGTCTACCGTAGCACCGTAGCCTGTGCATAATTAATGCTTGCTTTTAATACGCCTGAAAATATCTTTGACCTTTGAAATGAATGAAATATTTTTACGCTTTAAAATGAAATTTTATTTTTTTTTCATTGAGATCAAATTAAATTTAATGCTGAAAATAGGACGGGATAGAATTGAGTGGGATAAATTTATTTTACTGTTGTATAATGATAGTTTTTGGTGGAATTATTTTGATTTGAGTAAGGAAATGTTCACGATTTTCTTTTGCATAGCAAGGCGAAAGAGAACCTAGTGACATAACACTCTGATCTCTACTTTCCGCCCAAAATACAGATTGCGTGTGTTGATTGGCGGAACTTAACGCCGTACTTTATCTTATTAGAGTGGAAAAAAGAAGATAAATTAAAATTTAATAATTTTCCCCCAGTGGGAATTGAATTCGCAACCAATACGTTTACTGTCAGAAGCTATACCACTGCGCCACTATTGCCTGTCCATATTATTTTGTATATATTCTTATAACTTTATTTATATAATTATAATTTAAAAAACATTTTTATAAAACGTATAAAAAATTTAACGTAACGGGACTCGAACCCGCGCCGCTCGGAAACCGTCCAAGGGTCAAGTTACGCTCAATTTTTTATAACTTTTCTAAAAATAATAATAAAATTATTTTTTTAACACACACAACATAACTCTGAAGTCGTTAGAAAATATATATGAAAGATAAATCGTGTTGATTTAAGCAGAAACCAACGCCGCTCTTTATCTTATAATCATTACCCTAATACTTATAATAATCCCCAAGTAGAAATCGAACTCACAACCAACTTCATTTACAGTCAAACGCTATTCCACTGCACCACGACAGCATGAATATTATCTAACATTATTCTAAACGAGAAGCTGAATGGTGAAAATTGTTCAAACGTCGGTGGCTATGCTTAAGTATTTACACGAATTCAGCGAAATCCTTCAACCAAAATCCAAAAATGCAACGAGACATGTCGGCATACCGGAGAGGCATTCCAGGCATTTTATAACATTCCTCCCTATCCACTTATATTTTATTGTTTTATTCTCTTACACTGAGATAGATGATTTTGTGGAAAATAGAATAATTTTAGGTCTTTTTTTAAAAAAAGAAACACGATTTCAGATAGTGCGCTAAAAAGCTACATTACGAATAAGTCGAAAACTACTCGCCATATTTTAACTAAATTTAATTTAGACCACATCAGACCGCATTAGCTATCATATAAAAAAAGAATTATCAAAATTTGTTTACTCAATAAGTTAATGTAAAATAAAACCCATATACTTTAACTCGATATGGATCAGAGAATGTAAAAAATATTTATATATTTAATAAATAAGCCAGACTAAACTATGCTACTAAACATAGTACATCACTTATTTATCTTTGTTTACTCAAAATGGATGCCACAACAAAATGGCAGACATATTTTTGTAATCCAACCTAATTTAATAGGAAATGGCAAAAATTCTTTCTAAATTTCTTTGTAACTTTTTTTTTTAACTTCACGCTTGTATCCCGCATGTAGCGGGGTAGGCAGAGGGAACCAGAGAACCTAACGTTAAGAGACTCCATTCTCTCAAATTGAGGCATTGCGTGTTGAGTGGCGGAACTCAACGCCGCACTTTGCCTTGTTACCAATTCCAAGAAATGATAATACTAAATTTTACATTTCCTGAAGTGGGAATCGAACCCATAACCTGTCGCGTTTACAGTCGCACACTTGTGCCTCTGCGCCACGACAGGCGTTAACTTTTTTTAATTAATATTTTTTTCTCATTAAAATAATATAAGTCATAGTTATATGCTCTTGTTTTTTATTCTTTTTTTATAAAATAAATGTATACTCAACTTTATTTATTACATTTTTACGTTATATGTTATTTTAATTTAATTTTATTGTGAAACTGGACACAGTAAAGCATTTCGTGTTTGCTTTCAAACGGCTATGAATTATTGATGAACCAATTTTGTGTTAGTGATATTAATTTATTTACCGCTTAATACTAGTAAGCCTTACTTAAATAAATAAAATAAATATTTTTTTTATAGATGCCTGTCGTGGCGCAGAGGCACAAGCGTGCGACTGTAAACGCGATAGGTTGTGGGTTCGATTCCCACTCCAGGAAATAAAAATTTTAAATGATATTTAGTATTTTCATTCCCTGGATCTAGTCACAAGGCAAAGTGCGGCGTGGAGTTCCACCACTCAATGTCATAATACGGAGGAAAGCGGGTAAACGAAATGTTAAAATAAAAGAGGACGGAGTGTCTTAGCACTCGGTTCTCAGGTTCCCTCTGCCTAACCTGCTAGTGCGGGATACAGCGTGAAGCTAAACAAATCTTAAATTTATCGTAATATAAGTACTGAAAGGAAAATTTTTCATACATTATTTGGATTTGGATCATCATTTACAATAACCCTCCTTGTTTTAGCTTCACGCTTTATCCTGCATATAGCAGGGTAGGCAGAAGGAATCTATTGTCAAGACACTCCGTTCCTCACTTTCCGCCGAAACATTATGTACTGGGTGGCGGAACTCAACGCCGCGCTTTGCCTTGTTACTAGAGTTATTCTATGTAAGTTATATCAGTAACAAAAATATATTTATATTCACAATATTTTACATAATATCGTACAAAAATAGTGTGACATTTCGACTTGACGTAAAAGCAAAGTTGGAAAGCTTTCGTCTGGAACTATTTTTAAAACAGCCAGTTCAATTAACATTTATATTTAGATATAGATATAAATAAAAATAAAAGCAAAAATCACTAGGTAGTGAATGATGAAACCCGATATTTTAAGAAACTCTTTTATATAATTTTTAGATGCCATCGTGGCACAATGGGACAGTGTCTGATTGTAAACGCGATTGGTTGTGGATTCGATTCCCACTCGGGGATTGATTTTTTTTTATAGCTTCACGTTGGATCCCGCATATAGCAGGATAGGCAGAGGTAACCTGAGAACCTAGTGTAATTGAGAACTGAGAACCTAGTGAAAATTGTAAGTATTGGAAGGTAGATGAAAAATAACTTAGCAAGAGTGGGATCACCAGACTATTACAAAAGTCTCTTCTTCAGTTTTACTCTCAATGTTTAAGTGTATAATTGTTATGTTGTAAATATGTGGTAAATAAATATATTGAGAACTAAAAACATTTAGTGGTGTGGGTTTACCGACTCAATTCTTATTTAAATGAAGTTACTATATATACTAAATTGTACGAAGATAACTTCGTCTACCATAACCATACCATTACGAAACAGCCGAAAAGAAGCGGCTCTTTTCAACAGAGCAGTCCAATTTTTTTAACCGGTGGTGGAATTATATAGAATGTACAACATTCAAAAGTGATTGATAATTCCGGTCCCTTAAATTGGCGTCAAGTGCATTTTGCACTTTGCTTCATTATTCATTCTTCATATTTAGTATTAATATTTAATAATAACGTGTCATTCTGAAGTAGAAGCTTATCACTATATAATTTTATCAAGATCAGTTCAGTAGCTTTTGCGTGAAAGAACAACAAACATCCATCCTTTCAAGCTTTTAAACATATTAAAATGCTATAACAAAAAATATAGATAACAACCCATAAAAATAATTTCACGCAATATCTCTTAATTCCGGCTAAAAATTGCGAATTGAGTGTCTTGACACTTCTCTCTGACTACCCTGCTATACATAATAAAGCGTTAACCTGCTTTTTTATGACGAATTAAAATTCTATAAACATTTAATTAACAAAGTACTTACGAAGGCGGTATACCCCCGACGAAAACATCGGAGTTGGTATTGAACTTGCCGAACGCAAACTCCTTGCCCCTTGAGGTCTTGCTCTGCGTGATGCCGTCGACTGCGAGTGTAGTGTGCTCGTCTCGACGGGCCACCTTGTGGAAATTATATAATTCTTATTTAATAATTTGGTAACAAGGCAAAGCGCGGCGTTGAGTTCCGCCACTCAGCACGTAATGCCTCAATTCGGCAGAAAGTGGGGAACGGAGTGTCTTAACATATATATAACATATATCTTTATGAAATAGAATGGAAATTAACGCCTGTCGTGGCGCAAAGGCACAAGCTTGCGACTGTAAACGCGACAGGTTGTGGGTTCGATTCCCACTCCAGGAAATGTAAAATTTAGTATTTTCATGGTTTTGGTAACAAGGCAAAGCGCGGCGTTGAGTTCCGCCACTCAACACGCAATGCCTCAATTCGTTGATAAGTGGGGAACGGAATTGTTGAAAGAGAATGGAGTGTCTTAACGCTAGTTTCTCTGGTTCCCTCTGCCTACCCTGCTATATTCAGGATACAGCGCGAAGTTAAAAAAAAATGGAAATTAAATTCGCCATCGTGACGCTGTGGATTCAATTCCTACTCGGAAAATGATTATATTAATTTATTTTACTTTTTTAGAATGGTCAGATTCTTAACTCGGCGTTGAATTTCACACTTCTCGAATTAGAGTAGAAAGCAAAAAATATAGTCCGCACTTCTCGAATTATACTAGAAAGCACAAAACGGAGTGTTTTAACACTACATTCTCTCTGCCTTTACTACTAAGTATGATAATTATAAAGGTAGGTTGATATTAAAATTTTTCCCGTAACACAAAAAAAGGATATTGCGTGAATTTAAACTAGCTCATTACATCGATTTGAATATAACGCTTATCGCGATTATAAATGAATGCCATATACAAACGGATGGGCGATCCGTACCGACTTCAAGTAAATAAATAAGAGGCTATTATCCCACGGAAACAGAAAAACCTTCGCAAAGTTTTTGTTTGTTTTCTTTAACAAGGTCATGGTGGCTTAGTTAGAAAACAGTAGTAGTGGGTTCGATTATCATCAAGGGTGAAAAGAATACGGGATATCAGCCGTCGTAGCGTACTGGGCATCTGACTGTTTATGCGGATTGGTTATAAGTCTGACTTCCCACTCAAATCCATCTCCTATTTAAATTACTCTCAGAAAAAGACGCACACGTTAAGTTCCAGCTAATCAATACGTAATCTCACACAGTGAAGTGAATACGGAGTGTCTTAAACACCAGGTTCTCTGCCTACCCTGCTATATATGCGGGATACAGCGTGAAGCTATGTACATGTAAGGTATGTAGTCCATGCAAACGAACGTGGGCTAGTATATATGTGTTGATTTTGATTAAATAAATTCATCAACTTTCGCCCCCTGTTTCTAAATGGTTAGAAAGAGGAGAAAGGAGTTATTTATTTGTAGCTTTCTCTTTGTCAAGATCCACATAAATATTTTACAAAAAAACAAACTACTGACAAATCTTCCCTGTATGTCAAATACATGTGACACTAGTTCCATTAGTGGGACAATTTTACACTTCACGTTATTCATATCTTATTATTTTGAGTGCCTGTATTTTCTTTTTGTTAAAATCTACTAAAGATCTCGGCCTATCTAACTCGTCATCATTTACTTCTCAGAAATCTTTAAAATTTATTTGAGAGAAAGAGGGGCCTGGTATCGTTAATGTACACTTTGAAGGGGCCCCTTAAACCTACACTTGGATCGTAAGTCCCCGGCACTGTTTGGAGCTCCTCTCCCAGCACGATGGACATGGCATTTACACGATAAATACATAAAATGCCTAGAAGGTTGATATCGAAACAGGTGAAAGAAATTGAATGTAATGATGTAACACTAGGTTGTTTTTACAGAATATGCGTAATAATAGACTTATATAAAATTTTAAGTATGTATATATATATATATATATATATATATATATATATATATATAAAATGTTTGTATTACTGAGTGTCTGACAGACAACATACAAGTGAAATTAATGCCCATAAAAAGCTCAAATTTGGCATGTAGGCTTCTTGGGGAATATAAAGGAGCACTAAAATAAATAGATACAGCACGTACATACAAATAACTCAACTCACCTGCACTTTATGCCAGTGGCCATCATTTAAATTGCTTCCAACAGTTATAATTTGAGCACCACCCCCTAAATTGTACCGCAGCCTTAACGCACCATTCACTAGTTTCAACTCAAAAAAGTCATAAGTCCCTCCATCGTCCGTATACAAAAGGAGACCATTTGGTTGATCAGTTTTGAACTCAAGTTCTAAAGTCCCGTTTAAACCGGCGTTCCACTTTTTGAACTGGGAATACGGGTTCTGTTTGTCCAGAACGAAGGCCAAGTTACGGTTGAGAGTGAGAGAGAGAAGACAGAAGAGGATGTAGCGCATCGTTCTGACGTGGACCGACATGGCGAGCACGTCATCAACCGTCTGATGTCCTTTTACGTTTCATTTCTTGTGGTCCTGTAACAAAAATGTATATGTATTATTTATATATAATTCAAAATTCTTCCAGAAAACTTGTAAAGGAGGAGAAAGAAAGTGTCAAGACATTTTCTCCTTTCCTTCTGACATTGGATTTTATCGCACTATCTTTATAAGATTACATATTTACACACTACTTTCATCGCTAAAGATCATTAAATTTCTCCAAAAACAAAAAAAAAATAACTTTTCTCCAAAAATCCTCAGTACGAGTGTAAACGTATAAATGCCTCAATTCTGCGGAAAATGGAGAACGGAATTGTTGAAAGAGAACGGAGTGTTTTAACACTTGGTTCTCAAGTTCCCACTGCCTACCCTGCTATATGCGGGATAGAGCAGAAAAAAAAAGTATTGGTAACCATTAGCTATTAAGCATTTGCTTGATAACATAATAAAATAGTCAATACTTTATATTTCAAGGTGACAAGCGCAGTATAATGCGCTGTGTGTATTAGTTTCATAGTATTAAATAATAAAATTACTAGTATGGAAACACACAGGTATATTACTGCAAATGTTATAAGCATTTTCTGTTAACTTATTTCTTTTAATATATAAAATGCCTGTCGTAGCGCAGAGGCACAAGCGTGCGACTATAAACGCGACAGGTTGTTCGATTCCCACTCCAGGAAATGTAAAATTTAGTTTTTTCGTTTCTTGGGTTTGGTAACAAGGCAAAGCGCGGCGTTGAGTTTCGTCACTCAACACGCAATCCCTTAATTCGGCGGAAAGTGGGGAACGGAATTGTTGAAAGAGAATAGAGTGTCTTAACACTAGGTTCTCTGGTTCCCTCTGCCTACCCCGCTACATGCGGGATACAGCGTGAAGTTAAAAAAAAAAGAGCTTCAATAAAAAATGACATAAACGTTACTAAGGCAACGAGTATTTTACGCGTCACCGTACTTGTTAATAACAAGCTACAGACAAAGTGAATAGACTACAAATTTGTCTAATGAGACACTCCTGTTTGCAAAAGAATATTCAATTAAACCCTAACTACCTGCCAAATCTATGAAACTTTGAAGAACTTTTTACCAATTAAAGCATAAAAACACTCCAGTCAAAGTTTAAATACTGACTGTAAGTATGCGAGCAATGTTTCTTGCCAGAACTATATTGCAGGTAAAAGGTGCTTAAAAGAACAAAGCGGCCGATGTGGCGAAACTAGGCCGTCTGTGGGAGCCTAATCAGTAGAGAAAACAAAAGGATTTCTAAAATGCACGTTTTGAATGCGTCTAGAATATTCGTGGGTGGGAATTTACTTTTATTTAGCTGGAGGCTGATTTTTTTCTATAGTAATCTAGTGTTAAAACACTCCGTTCTCCACTCTCTGCCCAAATTTGAGACATTGCGTGTTAAATGGCGGTACTTAACGCCGTGCACTATCTTACTAGAGCGAAGAAATAACAATACTTTTATCTATATATAATACAAATACATGAAGCAATAACTTTGTACCCTTTTTACAAAAAATACGCGGACGAAGGGGCATGAAATTTGGCACACTTATAGTTTATATAGCGAAAAAGTGCAGAATTATAATATATATTTAAATAATGCATGAAAAGTATATTGAATTAGTAAAATAAATAATACACACACTACCATGGTTTGACATCCATGTTTATATAAAGTGACATATACATTACTTAAGACAACGCGTTCTTAACGCGTCAACACTAGTTACATTAAATTAAAAAATAACTATTACACACACTTCCATAGGTTTGACAGTCACTTTTGTATAAAGTGACATAAGCCAAAATTTTTACGTGTTACATATATTAACTTATTACTGGATGATCCAATTTTAATGTTTCTTTTTTATATGACAGCTAGTGCTTCTGATATGGTGTCATTTAAATTTACTTAAGGTCTGACGAGCAGTTTTTGAGTTATTCGTAATAATTTTACTCTTCAGTGCATTTTTATTGAAGTCTATTTCCTTTTTTTGTTAAAATCATGATTATATATTAGGCAATGCACTAATAGTTAAATATCTCATGAAAATATAAACCAGTACAAATTTTACTACAAACATTTCAAACGATAAGGAATTTTAAAATCTCTCTCCTCCATTTTAAAGATACTTTAATAAACAAGGCTACAGATGAGAGAACAAAGGCTGTTTACCGGAAGACGTCAAATGCAAATAAAAAAAAGAAAAAAATAGATAAAAAGTGAATTTTATTACATTCTGCCTTGTTTTCTTTTAAAAAATATTTGGATAAGCAAAAATGTACTACATATTTCTGTTAACCGGATGCTTTGTTACACAATAGTATTGTATTTTTACAGGTTCACGCTTTTTTTGCATAGAAAGGCAGCCAGATAGAACCTAGTGTCAAGACATTGTAGTAGTTGGTAGTTGGTTTTTCCTCCGACTGGTTTGCAACATCTATTATGTCAAAGACGAACCACAAAATATCGAATGATGTGTTCCGGTTCGATGACATGTTAGCCAGGTTTTTCCAATTCCTACCCATCCTCTCCCTAGAATGTGCTGATTTAGATGCCGCGCTTTGTCATAGAGTACGAAGGCAGAGAAATTAGCAGAAAGTTTAATATAATTGTTAATAATTTAAATATTATAATTCCTTCAGTCGGAATCAAACAAACCACTGACGCATACCTAACAGACCCACTGCGTCACAACGGCCCTTATAATGAATATATATATATATATATATATAACTTCACGCTGTATCCCACATATAGCAGGGTAGGTAGAAGGAACCTGAGAACCTAGTGTTTAGACACTCCGTTCTCTTACAACAATTCCGTTCCCCACTTCACTCGTTCCCCGTTTCCCACTCCAGGAAATGTTAGTATTTTCATTTCCTGGGTTTGGTAACTTTTGGTTGAGTTGACGGACAGAGTTGACGGTTGAGTTCCCTCACTCAACACGCAATGCCTCTATTTGGCGGAAAGTGGGGAACGGAATAATGAATATAAATAATAAATAAATTCATACATAATGAGCTCTTTGATTTTCTCGATTAATACTCATAATAAATGAAACTACTTTATTCTACAACTACAATACGACCACGGACTACAGGAAAGTCTTCGAAACGTTGGGTTTCCAAAAAAAATATTTTCAAATACTAAAATGTACACGATTAATCCAGTTAAAATAGTTTAATATAAAATTCATACATAATATATTTGAATATTAAGATTATAACAAAAAAGAAAACGGTGTAAAGAAAATGGATTATATCTTAAGTAAATCCACAAAGGACGACATCACTAACTATCATAATAAAAAAGTATCATCAACATTAGTTTACCCAGTACAAAGTTATGCACTTACAAATAAAAAATTACAGTCCAAATAACAACCTTCTTTTTTGAAGTCAGATAAACAATACAATAATTAAATGATAAATAATATCTTTATTGGACCAAAAGTTTTTTTGGTGGTAGGAGGTTCGTCCTCCGTCTGGCTCGCGACCACTATCATAAAGAAGCACAAAGACGAACCGCCAAATATCTTATGATGTGTTCCGGTTCGATGGCATGTAAGCCAGGTTCCCTTTCCCACCCATCCTTTCCCAAATGTGGTGGTTCCGATAGCGGACTACTACATTATCCTCCCTTTCCATCTGTATCCCTCTAGGTTGGCAACGCATCTAGTACATCTCTTGTGTTGTGATGTTCATGGGCGAGTAAAATCCACTTACCATCAGGCGGTCCTTCTGCCTGCTTCCAAGCATCCGGTATCCATAAAAAAAAAAAAAAAAAAAGCAAAATTATACAGTAAACTAGATACATAATATGATCTTCTCACTTTTACTGTTTTGACACTGGTATTTATAAACTCTTGTACTCATTATAAGATTTTAACTTGTGTTATGAATACCAGAGCTCTTACAATTTTAAGAAATTAAAGAACTTTGGTAAGAAGACAATGAACATTATCTATATATAAATACGTGAAGCAAAAAACTTTGGACCCCTTTTTACGAAAATAACGCGGACGGAGGAGCATGAAACTTGGCACACTTATAGTTTATATAGCGAAGAAGTGAAGAATGCTAACATTTTTTTAAATAATGCATAAAAAAGTATATTAAAGTAATAAAATAAATGTTAAGCACACACTACCATGGTTTAACATACATGCCTATAAAGTGACACATATACATACGTTGCTATTAGGACGGGTTATTAACGCGGACGGGGCCACTAGTAAATAATGATTATAACTACAGATCATCCATTAACAAATAGCTACACCATTATAAATCTATCTCATCTTATTACGTATCTTGAGTATTGAGAAACTTGGCACTACGATTCGCTTCCCAATCGCGTTCGGTTTCATGAACTGTTTTACTGAATTCATGAGTGAAACTTCCTCTCATTCAAACTTTGTTTTTAATTTCTTAAGCGCTTAAGACTTTATTATATAGTTAGATATAAATGTTAAACTTGTTTTTTGGGTTTCTAAGATATTTAACTTTATAAAGGAGGTCTGGATGAATTTTTTATGCAAGTGGGGAGCAACTTTACTGATGAACCAGTTTTGATGATTCTTGTTTATATGAAAACGCCTGTCGGCGCAGAGGCACAAGCGTGTGACTGTAAACGCGACAGGTTGTGGGTCTGATTTCACACCATGGAAATGGATTTTTTGAATAGAAGTAGTGCAAATAGCTAATATTTCTTTTTAAATAATACATAAAAAGTATATTAAATGAATAAAAAAAAATGTTACACAGGTAAGCGACATATTAGGTAATGCGTTGTTAACGCGTCAACGGGGACAGTGAGTTACAATAATAACATAAATCTGAGATAAACGCCTGTCGGCACATAGGCACAAGCGTGCAACTGTGAACGCGACAGGTTGTGGTTCGACTCTCACCCAATAAATGAAGTTTTTTCATTTTCTGGGTTTGCAACAAGGTAAAGCTGCGTTGAGCTCCGCCACTCAACAACACGCAATGCCTCAATCTGGGGAAAGTGGGGAACGGATTTTGAAAGAGAACGGAGTGTCTTTAACACTAGGCTCTCGTTCCTCTGCCCACTCCCGCTATATGCGGGATACAGCGTTGTTAAAAAAAAGATTTTAACAAGAAAAAAAATGAACTTTAGAAGAAAATGCACTAAGAAGTAAATTACTATAAATAACTCAAACACAATCAGATCTTAGCTAAAGCCAATGAGAACCAGGATCTGAGTTAAACATCAAAAGCAAAGCCTATCCTTTACAAACACAATTATCAAAATTGGTCTACGCAGTAAAAAATATGCGGTAATACAGTCTAATTGGGGGAGCCTCCTCTTTTAAAAGTCGGCTAAAACTAAAATATATTTCACATAAATCTATATAAATAATAATAAAAATAACTATAATATAACCAACATGGTAATAAGGCACATAAAAATGAAAGCCAATATGAAAAGTTTCCTTTACATATAGCTTATAGAAACGTTCGTTTCTCACGATCACATAAAAGGCAGTAGTGGTGAACAAACTAAAATCAAACAAGTTCGAAAGTAATGAACCCGCCCGATGTGAATAGTTCTCCTGCCGTTGATAAAATCAATATTATATTTTGCTGCTGTAAAACAGAAAAAGATTGTTATATTACGATCAAGTTCCAGAATAATTTTGCATATATTGTAGCCTATATTCTTTAACGCCCGTCGCAGCAGAAGCACGCGTGCGACTGTAAACGCGACAGGCTGTGGGTCTGATCCCCACCTTCAGGAAATGTTAGTATTTTCATTTTCTGGGTTTGGTAACAAGGCAAAGCGCGGCGTTGAGTTCCGCCACTCAAAGCACAAGGAATTGTTGTAAGAGAACGGAGTATCTTTAACACTAGGTGCTCGGGTTCCCTCCACCTACCCTGCCAAGTATGCGGGATACAGCGAAGTTAAAAAGATAAATCAATATTATATTTTGTTTTGTAGAAATAGAAACATTGCTGGCTAGATTTTCTTTATAGTTATATTATAATCAAGTTTCAGAATTATTTTATATTGTAGCCTATATTCTTAACCGGCTTCAAAAAAGGAGGAATATATCTTTTTGTACTGGTGAACCACCTCGATGGTTCTTTTAAATGATAGCTCAACTTGCTTCTGTTTCTAACAGTCCCTATTTTTTAATTTAGTTGCAAATCTGACGAGTAGTTTTTGAGTAATCATAATAATTTTACATTTTAGTGCTAATTTTCTGTTTTTTTTTTTGGTAAAATTCTAATATTATTTTAATGTAGAATTCTTATTGTTATGTTATGATTAACTTACATATGCCCTTACATATTATTGCCTTATCACAATATCATCACAATAGCTATATCATATTGAAGTTTCAAGGAAATCCGTTCAGTAATATTATATTTATTTATTTATTACAGGTTGTGGGTTCGATCTCCTCTACACCAGGAAATGGATTTTTCATTTTCTGGGTTTGGTAACGTAAAGCGCGTGGTTGACTTTCGCCACCAACAAGCTAATACCTCAATTTGGCGGAAAGTGGTGAACGAAAATGTAAAGAGAACGGAGTGTCTTTAACACTAGGTTCTGGATTCCTCTGCCTATCCTGCTATATGCGGGCTACACCGTAAAGTTAAAAAATATATATATTATACTTGTGTGAAAGAGTAGTAAACATTCATACATCCTCCATAAACTTTCGCATTTGTAATGTAAAGAATGGTTGTAAATTTTGTTTTTTTTAAATCCTCATACTTTTCCTAAGTTTCTATACCAGGATAGACAGACAGGGAATGAAAATATTAAATTTATATTATTTATAATAATAAATACTTAGTATTTTTATTACTTTGCCTTAGAAAGACAAACCCAAGAAATGAAAAAATACTAAATTTTACATTTCCTGGAGTGGGAATCAAACCCACAACCTGTCGCGTTTACAGTCCCACGCTTGTGCCTCTGCGCCACGACAGGCGTTATAAATAAACCTATATTGGGATATAGGTATATTGTATATTTTACTTGACACCTTTTATCCAAATTCAAACCAAAGTTTAATATGTACCCTTTTATTAGCTCACTTTGAACCCTAAAGCATGTTTAGGGCATAATAATATATAATATTAAATACTATCTTTTGCTTATAGGTTTTCTCCTTAAACAACAAAACCCTTTGCCAATTAGAATTCAGTTAATAAACCTCACTTAACGTCATGTCAAATACCTGTCAATTTCATTTTGCCTAAATTGATAAGGGCATTTTCATTTTGCCGCGTTTCAGCTAATGACAAAGTTATTTATAGTAGAAAACGTAAAAAACTTAACTGGCGAGTTATTTTTTTTTAAATATATGTACTGTCGCATATTATCTGTTATACAAAAATTATTCCCCTTTCATGTTAATAACGCCTGTCGTGGAGCCGATGCACAAGCGTGCGACTGTAAACGCAACAGGTTGTGGTTCAACCTCAATCTGGTGAAATGGTTTTAATTTTCCTGGGTTTGGTAACAAGGCAAAGGCGGCGTTAAGTTCCGCCACCAGCACACAATGTCTTAATTTGGTGGAAAGTGAGGAACGGAGTGTTTTAACACTAGGTTCCTCTGCCTGAACCTGCTATAAGCGGGATATATGAAGCTAAGGGCGTATGTATTATTTGTCAATACATAATTCTAGAATATCATTAATTTAAGTAGGATGACTATTAAAAAATATTAGTAGTCCTGTTGATACTAAAAAATAAGCCGTTGCCTTTTACAACTTGTATGTCACACAGTAGGGTATGTAATATTCTTTTAGCTTTATTTACATAGAAGGAAGGGTAGGCAGAAGAAACAGCGTCAAAACACTCCGTTCTCTTAAGATTTCCGTTCGCCACTTTCCGCTGGATTGAGGCATTGCGTGCTGAGTGACGGAACTCATCGTCGCGCTTTTGCGTTGTTTCCAGTGCAAGGTAATAAAAATAGTAAATATAAATAGTTTCATTTCCTAGAGTGGGATTCGATTCTGTCGCGTTTACATTCGCATGCATAAGAAATTGAACCCGCAATCACGATTTGTAACAACAATATATATAAGAAAGAAAATTATCATAATTTTAATTTCACCTATAGTAAATACATATTTAAAAAATAATAATACATCAATAACATTAACAAGGGAAGGAAAAACTTTACAACCCTTTTACGAAAATTATACAGAATATTAAAACAAGCATGGCTTTAAATATTTAAAGTTTAGTTTAGAAACACATTAAAATAATGAATCAATATTACATACACGACCATGTCTTTGACATATATTTTTCTATACATTGACATACACACTTACACAAACCCAAGGTGTGTTTGACACACACTTTTGTATCAAATTCACTCACTTTAGTATAAAGTGACATATAAGTTGCCATGGCAATTTATATTCTACACGCCAACACATACACAGACTTACATAAACCAAAGGTGTGTTTGATACACACTTCTTTATAAAGTGACATACACGTTATCATGGCAACGTATATTCTACACGTCAACACACACACACACACACACACACACACAAACACATGATGTTTTTAACACGCACTTTCGCATAAAGTGACATAAAGGTTACTATGGCAATTTATATTCTACACGTCAACACACACACACATACAAATACATGATGTTTTTGACACGCACTTTCGCATAAAGTGACATAAAGGTTACTATGGCAACTTCTTCATTATAAGAGAAGAAACTCCTTAGCAGTCCATGGATTCACCGTGCGGGTGCCCATCGCGTTACAGAGTGCCTGGGACTTACGACCCAACGAGTAGGTTTAAGGGGCCCTTTTAAAATGCGCATTAACGTTCGCCTCCACTTTCCGCACTCCTCTTTCTACCTAACCAATTACTTCACGTTCATATATGTATAATATATTACTTTAACACACACACTTACACAAACACAGTGCGATTGACATACACTTTTGTATAAAGTGACATATACGTTGCCATGGCAACGTATTCCACACATCAACAGATACGGTTTGATTGTATTAATTATTTACATTAACCACACATCAACACGCATGGCTTCGTGTGGGGTGAATGAACTTTATGCCTTATTATATATGTAAAAGGAAAATCAATCTTTTGTTTACTTTAGTAACAAATTTTGGATATTTTTATGTCACAATCTAATTTCTTATGAATTCTTGATTTTTTTTGTAAAAAAAATATCTAACATTTGGATATATAACACTCCATTCACTTTCAACAATTCCGTTCCCCACTTTCCGCCGAATTGAGGCATTGCGTGTAGATCGGCGGAACTCAACGCCGCGCTTTGCCTTGTTACCAAACCCAAGAAATGAAAATACTAAATTTTACATTTCCTGGAGGGGGAATTGAACCCACAATCTGTCGCGTTTACAGTCACACGCTTGTGCCTCTGCGTCAATTGTTGAGCTTACATTTAGATCCACTACATGTAGAGTACAATACTTCAAGATTCGTATACATAATAATCAATCAAGGCATGTCTACGGTTTAGGTGCAGGACTAGTATTTTCGATTTTCGATTTTTAACCGTTCTGTATTACGCACCGATGACGTATTATCTAGTACTACTAAAATAC
>JAKGSA010000485.1:506695-532059 GCA_033558755.1 Philaethria dido
TATATATATACGTATAACAAAAATATTTTTTACTTTAACCCTATGTATGAGATATACATAGCAGGGTAGACAGAGGGAAACTGAGATCCTTAAATATTATGGAATTATATTAAAAATTTTAATAATCATTTACAATTTTTCTTCAAATTTCCTTACAGGTACTTTATTTTTCAAACTAAAATATAATTTTCTTGGCATGCTACCTTAACACCTGAAAGAGTATGTATGAAAAAATTGTAACTATTAGTAGTCAAAAAAAAGTAATGTTAAGATACTCTATTCTTCGCTTTCTGTCTAAAATCTAGACATTATGTGCTAACTAGCGGAGCTGAACACCGCGATTCCGAAAACGAAAACGCTTGTCGTGGCGCAGAGGCACAAGCGTGCGACTGTAAACGCGACAGGTTGTGGGTTCGATTCCCACTCCAGGAAATGTTAGTATTTTCATTTCTTGGGATTGGTAACAAGCCGAAAGCGCGGCGTTGAGTTCCGCCACTCAACACGCAATGCCTCAATTTAGCGGAAAGTGCGGAAAGGAATTGTTGTAAGAGAACGGAGTGTCTTAACACTAGGTTCTCAGGTTCCCTCTGCCTACCCTGCTATGCGGGATACAGCGTGAAGTTTAAAAAAAAACCATCCGTAAAGCACTTTTTCAGATACAAACTGTTAATAACAATTACGTCTAGTTAACATAAAATATATAGCATTTGCGTAGTAAAAGTAAAAAACAAAGACCCACACACATAAATAAGGGTAATAGAGAGCTCGTGGCAAGTTGCATTTCGTTAATGGCGGAGGTCACGTAGATACGATCTGTTTGTATTACATACACAAATGTACATTAACTGTATGTATTATATTGAAAATATCTTGTGGATAAAGGGCGGCGTTGTGTTCCGCAACATAAATTTGTACACTTAATATGCTAACATAATAACGGTCGATTATCCCTTAAAGGATTATATTATAGAGTATTTCAAATATAAAATTATTTTTCTGACAGTCGCCTTGATCTGGTAAGATAAAGTTGCGGAGTTGAATTCCGCTATGGAGATTTGTAAGGCTTTAAATACTTAGTAACGCTTAACCTTATAACATAAAAACGGTCGTATAGTTTAATTACTCCTTTAGCTTCGTTTAGTTGCGGCGTTGAGTTCCGCAACGCAATATTTATTAAAGACCTCTCATAGACATAAACAAAGAGAGCAAGGGAGTGCTCGTGGCAAGTTCATTTCGTTGGCGGAGGTCACGTAGATACGATCTGTTGGGATTACATACACAAATGTACTGTATTTATACATACATATGTTTATTGAAATTATCTTGTGAGATAAAACGCGGGGTTGTGTTCCGCCAAAGACACATAACTTGCAAGGTAAATATACATATATACATAGCTTCACGCTGTGTCCAGAATATAGCAGGATAGGCAGAGGGAACCTAGTGTTAAGACACTCCTTTCCCCACTTTCCGCCGAATTGAGACATTGCGTGCTGAGTGGCGGAACTCAACGCCGCGCTTTGCCTTGTTCCCAAACCCAGGAAATGAAAAAAAACATTTCCTGGAGTGGGAATCGATCCGACAACCTATCGCATTTACAGCCGCACGCTTGTGCCTTTGCGCCACGACAGGCGTTTTCGTTTTATCAACTTGTTTAAACCTGGTACAAATATCTACTTATATAAATTAAGTTTCAATATGTTTTGCCAGTTAAATAAGAGAACATGCGGTGTTGGGTTGCATTCCATACTACTATATGAGTATGAGCAGGTTTGATATTCTTTGATATAAATATATGTAAGTATATGTCTGTAGGATATCTTTTATAAATATTGCGTATGGCGTGGCGAATTTCGACGTTTCAACTTTGTTTAATCAGACTGTTTCCATATTTAAAATGAGCGGCGTTGAGTTCCGCCACTCAGCACGCAATGCCTCAATTCGGCGGAAAATGGGGAACAGAGTGTCTTAACACTAGGTTCCCTCTGTCTACCCTGCTATATGCGGGATACAGCGTGAAGCTATGTATGTAAAACAAAAACGCATATATTTAAAAAAAAAAATATTTATAAATTCTAGTTGTTATTAAAATTGATTAATGTCATCATGGCACAGGGGAAAGTATCTTATTGTAAACGTTTGATTGAGGTTCGATTCCATTCAGGCAATGATTAAATTATTTTCAGTACTCCGCTCTGGTAATACAAAGCGCGGCGTTTAGTTCCGCCACTTAACACAAATATATATTTATTCAAATATATATTTATTATCTTTAGATTTTCTAAACATAAAAAGCTGGCAAAGTAAAAGGTATTTCCCTACCATTACATTCTCTTTTGAGAAGAACGCAACAATTTAGTAACAAAGCGTCTAATCCATCGTAATTAATGAAGGAAACGTGTCAATGGAATCTGTTGCAAAACAAGCCTTTTGTTGTTTCGGACTGTATATTAAATGGGGAGAGGAAAAATGTTTTATATATAAAGGGTTGAAGTTTATACTAATACTTTTTAAGGTTCTTTGGCGTAGTGGAAAAGTAACTGTAGATATTATGTTTGTGGGTTCGATTGTCGCTCGATGGAATGGTTGTATTTATATTATTTTCCTAAGGTGTATTGTTAAGCTAAAATGTCGAAAATCGGCGAAAAGTTTTTTTTTATGGATAACGGATGGCAAGCGAGCAGAACGAACGAACGTTGTTTGGCGTAGTGGAAATTCGATTGACTGTAAATGCTATGGTGATACTAGACTATGGACTAGACTATGGTTGTGGGTTCGATTATCGCTCAATGGAATGATTGATTGTATTAAGGTTATTTTCATAAGCGGTACGGTTAAGCTAAAGCGTCAAAAATTGGCGGAAAGTAGAGAAATTAGGTTCTTAGCACTAGGCTCTATACTTTCCGCCCAATTTACTGTCTTACCCATTAAAGAAACTAAAAAAAAACGACTTAAGGAAAAAATACACTAAAATTCAACATTGTTACAAATAACTCAAAAACTACTCGTCCGATTTTAAATATATCTAAAAGGAGCTACGTCAGATGCACTAGCTATCATATAAAAAAAGAACAACAAAATTTGTTCACTCAATAAAAATTACGGGGTAACAAACATAAAAAAATACAATCAAATAAATTTCTTCTTTCTTGGAGTCACTTTCATAGGGAAAACTTATATTATTTAAGGAAATTTAAATCACCTGTCATTCATGATAGCAAAAAATTAAGCACAATGCACCAAAAACTATTTGACCTTTTATTTAAAAAAAACAACTCCACTCAAAAGAATAGAATATTCAAAAATTTCCATATAAAAAAGATAAGACAGCGCTTGATACATAATTTATTCTGAAACGTGTGGTCACGAAATGTATACGTGCTATTATAATATCAATGGACGAAATATACTAGCATGAAACTATATGTTTTTTCTAAAGGATTACCAAAAATCCAAAATTATTACGAATAACTCAAAAACTTCCGATCTTAACTAAATTTAAATGGGACCACATCAGAATAATAATAATCATAGGCCAATGTGGCGCAATTAGACAGCATCTACACATAATCGCAATTTGTTTCGGGTTCGATAGCCACTTGAGGGAATAATCATATATATTGGAAATCATGTCCATTTCTTCGCTGTAGTAAGACAAATCGTAGAATTGAATTCCACTATTAATTCAATATCTTGAATTTGTACGAAAAATGGAGAACGGAGTGTCCTGACACTCCCTCTGCCTACTCTATGCCAGACAAAAGGTGAAGCTACTCCTGACCTAAAATCTATCTATAGTCGATCTATACACATTGCAACTAAAACAATAACAGTTTCCGACCCTCGAGGAATACCCGCCCTGATTGTATTCACGTGAATAATTCATGACTCTTTATTCTACCACGTCGCGGTGATAAATTTGTAATTTGCGAATCGATTTTAAAATTTCAAAATATACCAAGTTAATCGATTTATTAATACAATGTACATAAAACGAATGAGTGTTGTTGATTCAATTAATCGATTAAAAAAGTTTTTTATACATTTTGAAGGTATAAAATCGATTTAAAATTTTTAAATTATACAAGGGCTTAAATTATTTATTAAAATAATATATATCAAATAAATATATATTTTTAAATAAAAAGATTTATTTCATCTAGAGAATCGATTGAAAACAATTTTGAAATCTTTTCAATTCTTTTAATTTTATCAGCCTTTTTTCAGGCAAGATCGTTATCAAAAAATACCATATAACTGTAATTCTACTTCTACATTTATAAAACGCTTATATTACCAATTAACTAACAGATAACGTATAGGCGAAACTAGGGGCCATAGAAAACTGAATTTTGGCACTTAGGCTCTTTGGGGAGTCTAGGTGAGCAATGATTTCCCAAAATGCCTACAAATCCGGAATAGACAATATGGACATTTAGGTTATTTTTTTCGTCTGTATCCCGCATATAGCAGGGTAGGCAGAGGAACCTGAGAGCCTAGTGTTAAGACACTCCGTTCTCTTACAACAATTCCGTTCCCCAGTTTTCGCTAATTGAGCCATTGCGTGCTGAATGGCGCAACTCAACGCCGCGCTTTGCCTTGTTACCAAACCCAGGAACTGAAAATACTAACATTTCCTGGAGTGGGAATCGAACCCACAACCTGTCGCGTTTACAGTCGTACGCTTGTGCTTTGTGTGAACAGGCGTTCTTATGATCTACTTAGGACTTATGATCCACGCAAACAAAGTCCCAGGATACGGCTAGATACTGATAAAGAGGAGGATAATACAATATTATGGCACCATGGAGCTATTTTTATAATATAGCTCGAAAGTGGGTGACAAAACCTGATATGCCTAATATTATCGTGCAGATAGAAGTTGTTTCAGTTTTTAAAGTATATATTTTAATTTTGTTTTTTTAACTTCACGCTGTATCCTGCATATAGCGGGGTAGGCAGAGAGAACCTGAGAACCTAGTGTTAAGACACTCCATTCTCTTTCCGCCGAATTGAGGCATTGCGTGTTGAGTGGCGGAACTCAACGCCACGCTTTGTCTTGTTACCAAACCCAAGAAATTAAAATACTAAATTTTACATTTCCTGGAGTGGGAATCGAACAATCACAACCTGTCGCGTTTACAGTCGCACGCTTGTGCCTCTGCGCCACGACAGGCGTTTTATATTTTTTTATATTATTTCATTTATCATATAAGATTGAGGTTATCATGGTAAATTGGGACAGTGCAAACGCGATGATTGAGTTTAATTCTTGTTAGTCAATGTCAAATAATTTTATTCAAAATAAGAAGTTACATCCTTCATTTTTTGAACGTCATATAATTTACCATCGGTTCACAAAATTTAATGCCTCAGACCTGAGAAGAACTGACGCAAGAAACTTAGCAGGACTTTCTTTTTTTTCATTCGTCAGTGCTTTACAATTATTTATTAATGACAATGATACCTTTGAAACAGACTGGAGCGAGCATTTCACTCCCCAGGCGTTATCATTTTTAAAATCACTAATAACCTTTAAGATGCAATAGTCGTTTCACATTTTTTTTTCTATTGTAAAAGCATGTGTGTGTGTGAGTGTGTCTTCGGGAATGACAAAAATTAAATTCTATTCATTTGCCTTTGAATTTCACTACGCTACATTAAATGTCACGAATCAAGCGGAAAGCGAAGAACGGAGTATCTTAACACTAGATTCTCTCTACCTAACCTATTATTTGTTAAAATCCAAAACCACAGTGTGGAAATAGTTAATCATGACAGAATCGCAAACATTAAGCTACAACGTAACTGTAGGGCGGTCTTATGCACAATTGCAGCCACAACCAGCGACGTCAGAGCAAATTCCGCCGCAAGCATAATGCTATTCGAGATTGCAACTGTGAATAATATCACCCTTTTCTCCACTGTATTTAATCGGGCCAGATTCCTTGGGAGTATAAAAGTTGGGAATGCGTTGGACAATGTACCAACAAGATTAAAGTTCTTATTTTATTGTACCTGGAAGAATTTACTTGTGGAAAGTGGTAAATTGAAATTACATAGCAGAGTAGGCAGAGGGAACCTAGTGTTAAGACACTCCGTCTCAAACTTTCCGCCGAATTGAGGCATTACGTGCTGAGTGGCGGAACTCAACGCCGCGTTTTGCCTTGCTACCAAACCCAGGAAATGAAAAATTCCATTTCCATATATATAATTTACAGTCGCACGATTGCAAAGTGTATGAAACTTACGCATAAGTAAAATATGTAAGATCAGTAATAAAGCAATAACCCTGAATTTATATCCGTGACACAGATAGTTAAGAGGTAAGTAAGATCTTTTTCATAGTAGGGGTTGCCTGGAAGATATCGCCTGGTTGATAAGGCCGCGTTTACGCCAATATTGTAAACTAATTATTAAGTATTTATATCAAATAATGTTGGTGTAATGAAGTATTAAATAAATAAATAAGTATTGTAAAAAAGATAAAGAAAGAACTCCCAACTTAGTTAATTCGGTACGACCTATTTCTTGACTTACTCATATTTCCTAATTTTTAATAAAATTTGATCATTTTATCAATGAAACTAATCTTATAACTCAAATAAATATATTTTTAGATTACACTATCTTCTACCTGCCTGTAATGATTGTTACAGGCTGGTTGCTATGTCGAAGGGACCGCACTTCATGTGTCCTCGGAAGCATGGGGAAGGTTATCTAGACGCCGATCATTTTTTGAATAGAATGTATGTGTAAAAGGTAAAACCAGTCGTGTGAAAACGTTTGAGAAACTTATGATGAAAAAACATCTAGAATATATTGAACGATTTTTTTTTCAGCCTCATCTATCCTTATATAACGATAGTCCACGAGAACTTAGTGTACATATATTAATAAAAATACACACATACATACATGGCTTCACGCCGTGTCCCGCATATAGCACTTTCCGCTTTGCGGGATACAGCGTGAAGCTATGTATGTATGTATGCATTCTCCTGAATTGGGATCGAATTTGCAACCAATTGTGTTTTCATTCAGACACTTCCCACAATGAATGTTAAAATTCATACACTGCTTTTTATTCAATCATTACTTACTTTTTCAAATAAAGATCGCCTGTCGTGGCGCAAAGGCACAAGCGTGCGACTGTAAACGCGACAGGTTGTGGGTTCGATTCCCACTCCAGGAAATGTAAAATTTTTAGTATTTTCATTTCTTGGGTTTGGTAACAAGGCAAAGCGCGGCGTTAAGTTACGCCACTCAACACGCAATGCCTCAATTCGGCGGAAAGTGGGGAACTGAATTGTTGAAAGAGAATGGAGCGTCTTAACACTAGGTTCTCTGGTTCCCTCTGCCTACCCTGCTATATGTGAGTTACAGCGTGAAGTTAAAAAAAAAAAAGATTTAATTCATACACTCATAGTCTAAAAAAACACACTCAACACGATTTTATTAAAAAATACAAAAAAATATCCAACCAAAGCTATTTCTAAAGTTTTACTCTACAAAGTATCATCTTGTAGCTAATAAAAGCTAGTACAAAATAGCAATATATCCGCAGTGTCCGAGCAGACACTGAGAAGCTACGGTACAGAAAACATTCCTTACTTGGTACGTGATTTACAATCGTTGTATCGCGAGTTGCATTTATCTTAAAGCACACATATATATGGTGGTCAGTGGTCATTTTTATATGTAAAATTTTGTTATTCGCAATTTGCCTACTGTAGAAAAATCTTTTAGAAGTTTGTATCTCCGAAATTTTTGTATAGTTCGCAGTCCGTGGTGCAGAGGCACAAGCGTGCGACTGTAAACGTGACAGTTTGTGGGTTCGATTCCCACTCCATTAAAATTTAGTATTTTCATTTCTTGGGTTTGGTAACAAGGCAAAGCGCGGCGTTGAGATCCACCACTCAACACGCAATGCCTCAATTTGGCGGAAAGTGGGGAACGGAAATGTTGAAAGAGAATGGAGTGTCTTAACACTAGGTTCTCTGGTTTCCTCTGCCTACCCCGCTATATGCGGGATACAGCGTGAAGATAAAAAAAATGTAGTTCTTTTTTTTGCAAATTCTCGCTTTTTTGTGTTGCAGCATAACTTTTTATTGGCTGAACCAATTTTGATGATTCTTTTATATGTGATAGCTAGTGCGTGTGTTGTGATCTCATCTAAATTTAATTAGGATCTGAAAACTAGTTTTTGAGTTATTCGTAATAATTTAGCTTTTTACTATATTTCTTTGATTTTTTTTTAATCATACAAATATAATCACATATATCAAAATACATGACAGCAGTTATATTGTTAGAAATCTTTGGTAAAGAATCATTAAGCTAATCATTCTCTCTTGCGTCTTTGCGAGCGCCAACGTCAACCCGCTTGGAGGGTGTCCGTAGTTAACGACATTGAGTGCTTCCGTCAGCAAAACCAATAATTCTCATGTTCTTAAAAGAACATTCAAAATATTAAGAAGAAAAAAAGTTCTACGATAATAAGAGCTAGTTATGTGTTATATCCTTTTTTACTAGCTTCAAAATATGGAGGTTCTCTATTTGACTGTTTTTATGTTTGTAACTGTTTAAATTTGTACTGGGTGAATCAATATTGATGAATATTTTTTAATATGATAGCTTTTAACGTGGTCCATTCCTACTGGCATAATAAATAGCCATTAATATAAAAGAAGTTCAAATTTCTTTTTTAATTTCATATAGTGTTCTCAAAAAAGAACAAAAAACCGAAGGATTATAAGATTAGGTAAAAGAAAATATGTTGGTATATTCATATTAAACTTTCTTACAAAAATTATATACGTTTAATGCTAAAAATTAACGCCTAGCGTAAATTATTATCGCCTGTATTGGCGCAGAAACACAAGTGTAACAGAACTGTAAATGCGACAGGTTGTGGGTTCGATTCCCACTCCAAAAAATGAAAAGTTTAGTATTTTCATTTCCTGGTTTTGGTAACAACGCTAAGCGCGACGTTGAGTTCCGCCACTTAGCACGCAATGCTTCGATTCGGCGGAAAGTGGGGAACGGATTGTCTTAACACTAGGTTCTCAGGTTTCCCCTGCCTACCCTGCTATATGCGGGGTACAGCGTGAAGCTAAAAAAAATAAAAAAAATTACGTGTGTTACTTAGACTCACATTCTAGTGAGCTTCATTCTTTTATACCTATGTATATTCAAGACATTTACAAAAATACTACATTTAAATAGAATAAATATTTTAGCTAAATAAATCTTGAGAATACGTTGAATGCATACAAAGAGATAGACATACTCGTAAGCCTCAGACCAAAGATGCACTTAAAATGTACTCGTGCAAATAATCGCGAACTTCGCAGTATAAAGTATTTTGTTGGCTCAGTGTGTGAATTTATAATTTTATATTAATATAGGTATTATTTGTCGCATGGTGCTGTGGAAAAGGGTCTGATTGTAAACGTGGGTGGTGTTGGGTCGATCCCCACTCGAGCGAAATAATAATAATTTAAAGATAAATCTAAATAGAGAAAACGCGGCGTTAAGTTCCGCCAATCAACAACTCAATGTACGTCACGAATTTGGACGGAAAGCGGAAAACGACACTAAATTCTATCTAGCAGTGTCGAGGGGTGAAAATTTTAGTTAGGCAAGTCGGTATCTTAAGGAAGCCGATGTATATTTAGGGAAGCCGGTATATATATTTAGGGAAGCCGGTAATTTTTAGGAAAGCCGACATATTTAGGGAAATCGGTATATGATGTCAAGGTATTTCATACGCGTTAGATAATAACATACGCGTTAGAGCAGCAAGAGAGGTAGGGGGGGGGACCTCGGTTGACCTTCGAGAACACAGTATCAATGATACTGGAGGAAGGTCACGTAAAAAGCATGAGGATCCCCCGGAGGGCATGCATGAAGTGGTTAATGACTGTGAACGAGGCGAAAGAGGTATGCAGGGACCGTAGCGCTTGGCGCTCCAGAACTCTGACTACATCGCTAGGTATAAAATGTGAAGCTAAGTAATACGCGCTTGTAAGCCAAAAATTACATTTTCATGGGTTACGTTATTTTATTACAACACATACAATTTTCTCTTCCGGCCATAAAAATGACAATCTGGCTTAACACATAGAAAGTTTTTGATCTATCACGAAAAGTAATTTACATATTTTGGAGTTTATGGCATAAATTTTATCTTTTAAGCTTAATGGCTAATATTTATAATATTTCTTTGATATACCGTATATAAAACTTCACGCTGTATCCCGCATATAGCAGGGTAGGCAGAGGGAACCAGAGAACCTAGTGTTAAGACACTCCATTCTCTTTCAACAATTCCGTTCCCCACTTTCCGCCGAATTGAGGCATTGCGTGTTGAGTGGCGGAACTCAACGCCGCGCTTTGCCTTGTTACCAAACCCAAGAAATGAAAATACTAAATTAATAATTATATATATACTAAATTATTAATTAAAGTACATAATAATAATTAAAATAACGGGTTACCACTAAGCCATGTTATACGTAGCTTTTAGGACTGACGAAAGGAAGGACACAGATCTAAGTATAAGTCAAGTTGACGTTTAGAGACCATTGTATCGCAACGGTACATCGTCCGACTGTAAACAAGGTGCTCGTGGATTCGATTGTTTAATAATGATCATATTTAAATTATATTTTTTCCACTCTGATGAGACAATACGTGACGTTAAATTCCGTTGCTAATATTGAATTCAGGCGAAAAAAGAAGAACAGAGTGTTTAGACACTACCTTCCCTGTCTACTTTGCCACGAGGGATAAAGCATGAAACTAAAAAATGTTTTAATATAAAAATTTTGAATATACCAATAAATGTAACGCAAAGGCACAAGTGTGCGACAGTGAATGCGACAGGTTGTGGGTTCGATTCCCACTCCAGGAAATCGAATATTTCATTTCATGGGTTTGGTAACATGGCAAAGCGCGGCGTTGAGTTCCGCCACTCAGCACGGAATGCCTCAATTCGGCGGAAAGTGGGGATCGGAGTGTCTTAACACTAGGCTCCCTCTACCCACCACCCTGCTATAAGCAGGATACAGCGTGAAGTTATTATGTATGTGTGTACCATTAAATGTAGATATAGAGGAGAATATATGAATTTTAGAAGCTCTATATAATTGAGTAAAGTTGGTGCTTTTACTGCAGCTTTTAAAACCAATAATTATCCTTGCTTAAAACTAAATTATTACCTAACTACCGAGCTCTTGTAAGGTAGATATAGAGAACCGATTAAAGATTCATTGCTATTACACTTTTTTCCCAAACTGACCTCCTTTTAACACTAACAATTTGCCACGGATTTTCATACAAAAAGACAAAACAATTATTTATTAAATGAAACTATTTTAACTGGAATGTATTTTAGTATTCGAAAATACAATTTTAGAACCCGACCCGAGGAAGATCATATATATATTTTTTTTATTTATTTATTCAAATAATACATTGTTACCGTGCACCAGTGCCGTCACACATTTATAACTACAAAAAAAATTACTTATAACAGTAATTAAATAGATATCACATTCACCCATACTACTATATATTTGAAACAATACAAGCTAAGAAATCAATAACAAGTTAAAATGAAGGTAGATTTAAATTAACAAGTCTATAATGTATAACAAACAAAAGACATGGATTGAATTGCTACAGGCTGTTGTTGATTTAAACTATTTTAGCAAGAAAAAGTATGGTATTGAATTTTTCCTCCTAACTTACTATGTCTCGATTTTAAGCGGAAAGTGGAGAACAAAATCTCTTGAAAATACGTTCTTTCTGACTGCCCTGCTGTGCAAGAGAAAGCGTGAAAATGCTGTTACCTAACGATAGTATAGCTCTCTATATATATAAATAAAATAAAATCGATTAGGCTTATTTCTGACTTTATATATAACAAAAAAATTATGAAAACGAAATAAAATTCCATCCCTACTCAGAAAAAATCGATTCAATTCAAATCGAATTATGATTACCTTCAATATTTATGAAATCGATTACATAATAAATATTTCGATTATGATAGGAAGTTTGGTTAAGATCCTTATTACAGTCAGTTCAGATCACGATAAGTAGAGACAAGTCTTTGGGGAAATTAATTTTGAACAATAGGACTATTATGGGATATCTGTTTTGTGACATTTGCTTTCAATATATATTATAAATATTTAATCTGTGGTAATATTTTGGGAAGAAAATCTTATGACATAAAAATATATTTAAAAAAAAGAAGCCCCGCGAGGCTGTGTGATATTTCTACCGTTCTAACTTATACCTTTTTTTAGCTTCACGCTGTATCCCGCATATAGTGGGGTAGGCATAGGGAACCAGAGAATCTAGTGTTAAGACACTCTGTCCTCTTTCCGTTTCCCACTTTCCGCCGAAATGGAACTCTTAAGTTCTAGTATTCGAAAACCAAATTTAAAAGCACGGAGTGTCTGGACACTACGTTCTCTCTGACGATCCTTCTCTGAGGAATTAAGCGTAAAGCTTCTTAAATTATATTAAAATGTAAGCCTAGATGAAGAGGTAAATTGTCATAACCCCAACTATTTACACAGTACTGCACATTTATAAAGGTCAAGTTTAACGAATTAAAATGACTATCCTGCTATTATTATAATTGTGAAGGTTCTCTTTTACGCTGAAACAAGGCAAAACGCGGCTTTGAGTTCCACCAATCAGCACGCAATGGCGTTTTGGCGGAAAGTGGGGAACGGAGTGTCTTAACACTAGGTTCCCTCTGCCTACCCTGCTATATGCGGGATACAGCGTGAAGCTATGTATATATATATGTATGAAGTTATGTATGTAACGATAAGTATAATTTTGTGTAATTTTATATGAATAAATATTTTATAATTTCCTTTTTTTGTTTTCTTAAATATCACTAGATACAAATAAATATATATATATATATATATATATAAAACAATATAAATTTTCATTTAAAAACCATTTCACGAATCTATATATTAATACGTGAAGGAAAAACCTTGGATCCCTGTTTACGAAAATTAATTGGACGGAGGAGAATGAAACTTGGCACACTTATAGTTTATATAGCGAAGGAGTGCGCAATAATAATATCTTTTTAAAATAATGCATAAAAAGTATATTAAATTAATGAAATAAATGTTACACACGCTGCCATGGTTTGACATGCATGTTTATACAAAGTGACATATACATTGATAGACAACGCGTTGATAACGCGTCCCGGGAACTCTAGTATAAAATAATATGTGAAGAAAGAAATAATCGATTGTGACTATATTTTTGTACATTTACTGTGATATAGAAGACTGAGAATCACATACTTAATAATCAAGGCATCGTGGCGAAGTAGGACTGGTCTGACTGTAAATTCAAATGGTTGTGAATTCGATCCCTCTCGAGGGAATTAAATTATTTTTATTTCTCCGTTCTAATAAGACAATGCACGGCCTTAAGTACCGCTAATTAACACGGGACGGAGTGTCTTAACACTAGGTTCTATGTGACTACTCTACTATGGAGGATAAAGCGTGAAGCTTTTATTTTACAAAAGTTTAATTAGTAGCAGTAATAATAAAACATTTAAATGAAATCAACACATTCGAAGTAACTCATATGATTTAATAATAAGAAATTAATAGAAAGCATAATTGCTGTTATTATAATAATTAAATTATATAGATATCAAAAATTTTGGCAAATGCGAAGAAAAGATCATATTTACGTATAATACACTAAATTCTAACACAACACACAAAACACAATCTTAATAATATAAATTAACGAAAACACAAAATAATTCAGATAAAAACAAAACATCCGCAGAAACCACAGATTAAATATTTATTTGATGTTTTTACATTATCTGATATAGCAACAGTAACAATTTATACAGCCTAACGAAACCAAAAAGTTTTTATTGTAAATAAATGTAAAGAGAACGTAAAATTAATAAATACAAAATGTTACCATAAACAAGAATCGAAACTAAATTAAAAATAGACTAAGCTACTTTATGTTACAACAGCGTAGCGTAGTGTTAAATGTTCTGTACGTACCTATTGCATATCCATTCGGCGTTTGATCCAAGAATAAATCACAAATGAACACTTTTGACGTTTTAGTAAATATTATAATTAAAAAAGTGTAATAATATTATGTAATTGTGTTAGGTTTTAAGACGCATGGCGCGAGCTGGGCGCGCTGGATACGACTGCAGGCAGAAATGGCGGCGGTTTGCGCGCGCAACCCGCCCTGCGGTTAACATGTCGTCTCATTAGTTCTTTGGGACTGATATTTTGTCGACCATGCGATTTTGTTGTATACAAAAATTGGTATACGAAAAATATACTTATTATTTTTTTTTATATTTCGGTATCCTTTATTGGATCTCTTAATAAAAAAAACCTCTTCATGCTTTATGACTAATAAGGTAGTCAAAGAGAACATAACATCAAGATTTTTAAAACAAAACTATATTCAATTCGTAATACGTAAATTGTACATTGCACAATAATTGTTTTTGCTTTAAAAAAACATTATATTAACAATTCTAAAATAACTATTTCACTAAATAATTATAAAAGAAGAAATGAAATAAAACAGATTAGACGCGTTAGCAAAAACCACCCTTAATCGAGACAAAAGGCTCACACTTTGTAACGTTCAGCGTTACCTCTCACCAGAAACAATTTTCACGTTCAATTTTCCTACCATACGTTATACATTGCCGTTTTTCGCCAAAAGTTTTCATACAAAACGTGTTTAGATCGGCAATGGATATTGCTAAGTTATTATTAACATATAAAAGCGTGTAAATATTACAGAGGAAACGAGTCATCGTGAAAAAAAGCGTTGATTTTCGTGAACGAAATCCCCCGTTGAGAAGTGCAAGAGAAAAGTAATTCTTTGTACGCCGCGTTATAAGGGAGGGGACGTAAACTCAACAGTTTATGTTTGAGGGAGGAAGTTAGGGGGTGAAATTAATACACATGTATTTTATTACCTTCAAATCCTGTATATCTGTTACTTTCTGTGGCAATGAAAATGATTTGAAAAATGTTTGAATTGTCTTTTGGTTATAGCTTAAGGTACTTGTGTATGAAAAATAAGACTTCAAATTTCCATTTCCTGGGTTTGGTAACAAGGCAAAGCGCGTTGAGTTCCGCCCACACAGCACGCAATGCTTCAATTCGGCGGAAAGTGCGGAACGGAAAGTGAACGGAGTGTCTTAACACTAGATTCACAGGTTCCCTCTGCCTATACTGCTATATGCGGGATACAACGTGAAGCTAAAAAAAACAAGAAAAAAAAAGTTTTTTTTCACAGTTCTCCTTGACTACTACGGAAAAAGCGTGAAACAGCAAAAAAAATATATGCTCCCTCGTAGTCTCCCCTAGTTATAATATTTTGGTAGAAAATGGACAGAATGATATGCCTAAATTTCTTTTCAGCTTGGCTTGATAATACAAGGAAGGAAAAGTTAAAGTCAAAATTTAGAAAAGCAATTTATTCTATCCGAGAATATTAAAAAGGTTTTAATGTGTGCAATTAAATACTGTCGTAGCGCAGTGAGGCAGCATCTGACTGAAAAAGAATGATTATGAGTTCGATTCTCACTCAGGGATTAGATTAATGGCATTAAGTTCCACCACTCAGCACGCAATGCCTCAATTCGGCGGAAAATGGGAAACGGAAATGTTTAAAGAGAACGGAGTGTCTTAACACTAGGTTCTCAGGTTTCCTCTGCCTACCCTGCTATATGCGGGATACAGTGTGAAGCTAAAAAAAGTAATAACTTTCACCTCCGCTGATACACAAATGATATTCACGAGTTTGTACGCAAATTACTTTAACAAAATTAAAGTAAGCTAAACAAAGCACTTTAAAAGAGCAACATAATTTCTCGTCTGCTTTATAATAGAAATTACTTCCTTCAAGTTGACTGTATTGTTATTGTTATCAGTCTGAAATCTTAAACAGTTGAAAAAAATCTATATATATATATATAAATACGTGAAGAAAAATGTTGCATGTCCTTTTTACGAAAATTACGCGGACGGAGGAGCATGAAACGGTTAGTGTATATAGAGAAGAAGTGCAGAATGCTACTATTTTTTTAAATAGTGCATAAAAAGTATATTGAATTAATAAAATAAATGTTACACACACTACCATAGCTTAACGTCCATGTTTATATAAAGTGACATATCCATTGCTAAAGACAACGCGTTGTTAACACGTCAACGGGGACACTAGTAAAAATAAATAGATAAATAACAAATTATTTAAATTACTCGAAAAGATATAAAAGTTCTCCTTTTGCCAGAGGCCAATGGATTATAAAAAAAAATAAAAAAGCAATAACTTACTTATATAATGTAATTGAATTATGAATTATATTCATTTGGATTGTCAAAGCTGGCTTTATTTTATTGAATAGCCAAATGGATAAGAGATGCTAATATTGATGAATGCATATCTAGTGTTAAATTACTCGGATCTACTTATATTTTATTAGTTTCACGCTTTATCTCGCATATTAGTATAGTCAGGGAGAACCTAATGTTAGTACACTCAGCCGCTTTCCGCCTGTAATCAAAATATTACTCTTTAAGTGACGTATCTCAAAACCGCACGTCGTTCCACCAAAGCGGAAAAATAAAAATAATTTAAATATCCCCCAAGTAGGAATCGAACCCACAACCAGTTCCCCTTACAATCAGACTGTTCCACTGTGCCATGATAGCTTTAAAAATATTATAACCGTTAATGTTCATAATCACTATTAAAACTGAACTTACGAACAATATAAATTATGAGATCGGCCTTCTCTGATATGTCGTAGATTATTATAGAGATAGTGGATTATTATGACATGTTATATACATTAGTTTTGTAGAAATAAAATCGGTTAATCTAGTAAATAATAATAGAGGCCTGTAGTGGCGCGGAAGCACGTGCCACTGTAAACGCGACAGGTTGTGGGTTCGAATCCCACTCCAGGAAATGAAAATATTAAATAATATGTAGTATTTTCATTTCTTCGCTCTAGTAACAAGGCAAAGGGCGGCGTTGAGTTCTGCCACTCAGCACGCATTACCTCAATTCGGCGGGAAGTGGGGAACGGAAATGTTAAAAGAGAACGGAGTGTCTTAACACTAGGTTCTCTGGTTCCCTCTGCCTTGTAAGCAAAGAAAAACAATAATAATATCAAATAATTATCTCGTAATGTTCATCTTCACTCTATAAGGAGCCAGCATGCAATTTTAGTAAGTAAGTAAGTAAAAGCTTTATTTCAAAACGCACTGTAAACATTAATAATAACAACAGGAAAGTAAAAGAAAACACAAACCATAAAAAGAACAACAAAAAGAACAACTAAATATTAAATAATAATATTATAATACGTGTACAGCAGTGTGCACAGAAAAAGGTAGGAAAGTGATCTCATCCAGCATTTTATCTTTCTACTCCCAGTAGTAATATCTGTACGTTGTCTGTCAGTCACTCAGTAAAGTGTTTTATATGTATACGGATTTTAATGAATTCTATACAAACAAAGAACATTTCACGAAATAATAATTAAGATAAAAGAAAACCGACATTAAATAAAATACACTCAAAAGTAACATTATTACGGATACCTCAAAAACTACTCGCCAGTTCTTACTTAAATTTAAACTCGCATCACAAGCATTATTTTAAAAAAAGAATCATTAAAATGAATTCACCTAGTAAATAGTTATGCGGTAACACATATAATTTCCTTTGAAATGAAAGGCCGTCAACACAAATACGTAACTAGACATGCAAAAGACCTTCTCCTGCAAAGAACCCGAACGAAGCATGGAAGTGGAATTATTACCTCCCAAGGAGTAAATATTTACAATGGTTTGCCGCCGTCCGTTAAAAATTGCAAATCATTCGATTAGTTTAGGTCTAGGCTTTGCTCATATAGTCGGCGATTATTCACTTCTAAATAGCGAGTAATCGTGGGGTGTATGTGTGTAGGGCTTGGATCTGCACTTCTGAGATTGATTATGTTAACTGTATTGTTAGTCGCTCTTGTTTCACTGCCTAGTAGTTTGTATTTTGTAATGTACTTATTTAATTTCTCATGTCAATGATTCGTCGAAATGAGAATAAAGTTCTTTAAACCGAAAAAAAAGTCCAATCGACATACTCCCCCTTTGTTTGCAGTTAAAAACTTATAATGAAAATATCCCCAACCAGAATCAAGCCCGTTATAATCAATTAATTTAATTCCGCCATTGAGCTATAACCGTTTCATTTAGTTGTAGCATACCCCAAATAGCATAAGATTTAACTATTCCATAAGCTCGTAATAGCTTGATTGCCGTAAACGAACCAATCCTGTCTAATAGTTATACAGAGTGTTTTCTAAACAAATTACTGTTTTTATAATTGAGATTTTAATAAATAACATTTACTATAAAGTAACAAAATTACGAATAACTCAAAAACTGACATCTTTGATTTTCGCGATTTTCTTTATTTATCATATTTCATTCAGCAGTTCAGTCAGTGTGTAAATTGATTATCTTTTTTCAGCTTTACGTTTTTTTCAGCATAGCAGGGAAGAACGAGACACTTCGTTCTCCGCTTTCCGCCATTCTGTGTTGTTTGGCGGGATTCAAAGACACGTTTTATCTTGCCAAACTGTGTAGTAAAAATGAAAATTATTTAAATATAAACCCTGAATGAGACTCGAACCCGCAACCAATCCTATTTAAAGTACCTTGTCCACTGCACTGTATTGGCTTTAAATAAAATACATAAATAAATTAATAATTATACCACAAAGTAAACACAGAAAGTTGTCAATAGTCGAAATCAATGCTACAATAATACTCGTATATTCGACACTGTGAGGATTATGACGAGATAATTTGAAATGATAGCTATTTAATCCTAGCTTTACTGAGGCCTAAAGCTAAATAGATTGGTTAGATTAAATTGTTTTGTATATTTAGTTTTGTGAAATATAAATGATTGTTGGGGAGAATAATTATTAATAATTTGTTATTATTGTCTTTTTTACAGCTTTAAGATTTAGGGTAGTCAAAGAGACCATAAGGTCATGCACACGGTTGGACGCTTTCGGCCCAAATTAGAGATATTACGTGTTAAGTGGCGGATCTCAACGCCGCGCTTTGTTACGTCCGTGCGTTAGTAAGACCAGAGTGGAGACGGGCGGAGAGCGGCATGATTGTATTTAAATTATTTTCGCGACTCTGGTCTGGTGAAACAAATCACGGTAATGAATTCCACCACTCTACACGCAGTGTCTTGAATTGGGACGGACTAGAGGACACTACGAGGTGAATGAGGAATGTTGTGACACTAGGTACCTACTGCCTATGTACAGTAGAACGCCACAGCCATGTAGAATCTCATATTGCTATATGTATGTTGTACCGTACTACAAATAGTTGTATTCTATATATAATTGTATACTTATTTATTTTAGCTTCACCTGCACGTAGCAGGGTAGTTAATATAATTAGCCTGACGTAGTATCCCGTTTAATAGCAGGGTAAGCAGAGGGAACCAAGAACCTAGTTGACATTCCAGTCTCTTTTAACATTTCCCTTCCCCACTTTGCGCCGAAGTAAGGCATTGTATTATGTCTATTGAGTAATTCAACGAGTAAAAAATTTTCAACTTATATTAGACTTGTTTTTATTTATATATAATTGTTGTTGAATATTTGAAACATAAGCTACTATTAATAAGGTTTGAGAAATATATAAAATTTGAAATTAAATAATAAGTTTGTATTAATATTATTAAGTGTACTATATTTATTATTTTTATATATTTCTAAACGTATATCTAACGTCATATTGACATTTACACCACTGACATTTATCACTCATGGAAAATTGAAAATATTTAATTTTCTCTAAAATATTTGCACAATATTTAAAATATATATCAAATTTAACTTAGTATTACATTACTGAATATGGGCATATATTAATATGACTTCTCAATATAAGAAATTTACTAAGTTGATAGCTAAATGGCCAGTAGATAGCACGAAAGGCGAAAGGTTAGTTAAATACAGTATTATTTTTAAATTAGATATTTTAAAAATAATAACATCGTTGGTTTACGCTATTTTCACACATTTTAAATAAGCTATTTTAAGCAAATTAATTACGTACATTTTAGTATTCGAAAATAAATTTTAGAACGCCCAATGTTTCGAACACTACAGTATTCGTTGGTCAATCTGTTAACAAAAAATAGTTACATTTTTCAGAAAAATACTTTATATTAATAAAAATGCTATTGCTTACAGAGACCTCGGAAAATTTATTCGCGACAAAGTGAAAGCCGCGTTTGAGACTAACAATATACAAAATTTAGATTCAGAATCTTGTAATCGCCAGTACACCATTTTAAATAAAATAGCTGACAACCATTACCGGGATAAATATAAGCGTACGAAAAATAGTACAGCTACCGGTTTGAGCTCTGAAGAGTGTAAAATTATACTATCTAATGAAGTTCTAGATTATTTGAAAGAGGAAAACAAAGGTTTCTTCAGGAAGATATTCCAAAAAGATTAACTATGTTTTTGAATAAAACAAAATTCTTTATACCTTCTCTCTTTATTCGCAATGCCCATAAGAAAGCTTACAAAGACCACACTCCGGTTATGTTAAATGAGGTTATAAAACACTTAAAACCAAATGACAATGAGTTATACATAGACATGACGTTTGGAGCTGGAGGCCATGCAAGAAAAATATTAGACTCGGCCAATTGTAAATTAATAACTTTAGATAGAGATCCAGTAGCTTATGAGAAAGCAAAGAAGTTAGTAGAGGAATATCCCTACAGAGTAACACCATTACTCGGCAGATTTAGTGAATTACCAAATCTCTTGAGTAATATAGGCATAAAACAATCTTCCATAGATGGCATATTATTTGATTTCGGCTGCTCTTCAATGCAGTTAGACAATGGTGAAAGAGGTTTTTCAGTCAGCCAAAATGGTTATCTCGATATGAGAATGGACGCAGGTCGAGACCCAAATCAGATAACAGCTAGAGAAGTGCTTGCAACGGCAAATGAACATGAACTGTATAAAATATTTAAAATATATGGAGAAGAGAAGAAAGCCGCTAAAATTGCCCAAACTATCATACAAGCTAGATACATGGTCAAAAATATAGATACAACTCATGAATTAGTTGAAATTGTCGATTCCTGTTGCCCTGATGAAGTTAGATTGGATAAACTTCAAAGACCTCAATCAAATGCAACAAAAGTATTTCAAGCATTACGCATTTTTGTTAACAATGAATTGAATGAACTAAATTATGGAATGGTTTTGGCTAAATATTATTTAAAATTAAATGGCCGTTTAGTGACTGTGTGTTTTCATTCACTCGAAGATACTATAGTTAAACGGCATATAGCTGGGAATATAATGAATGAGACGGCAAATCCTGTTCCTCTTAGATATTTGAGTCCTCTGCTAGTTCAAGACCAGGATACAATAAATCAGTTTTTAGATACTCCATGGAAAGCAATTAATAAGCATGTGGAGGTGCCGAGTGATGATGAAGTGGTTTTGAATCCCAGAAGTAGAAGTGCTAGATTGAGAGCGGCAATCAAAGTGAAGTGAAAGAATGCTAACTTGTTTGTAAATGAAACTTAGATTAGATTAGTGGAATGTATTATAGATAAATAAATAATTTAATTATAATTTACTCTTTGAATTATTTTATCCTATAATAAAGTTATATTTATTATAAATACGTACTGGTACATGGTAGTGTGAGTAATATTTATTTTCTTAATTTGATGTGTTTCTAATACATAATTGTGTACCATATTGGCTTTATAAAATTTATCCAAGTCTAATGCCTATTCTATCTGCACAGTTTTATTAAAAAGGAGTCCAAAAATTCTCCTAAACATAGAAATAAATAACTTTATTTCTATGTTTAGGAAAACTTCAAAGTTACATATATTTGCTATTTTGATCAAAAATATTTTAAATAAAAGTTCATTTTAAAATTATTATGTAATAAGATCAGTGGACTTCATGAAATGTTTCTAATTATTTAGGTTATAAAAATGGTAAAAATGGTCAAAACTCAATATCTCCTGTTATCATAGGAATTTTGAGAAGTTCTCCCTTTGCTACTCTTCTAACTCCCAAGGTCTACATGCCAAAATTCAGTATCCTATATATTGTCTGAGTCACTCGGTAATTTAAGCATTTTATATATATATATATATATATTTTTTTTTTTTTTAACTTCACACAGTATCCCGCATATAGCGGGGTAGGCAGAGAAAACCAAAGAACCTAGTGTAAAGACACTCCATTCTCTTTCAACATTTCCGTTCCCCACTTTCCGCCAAATTAAGGGATTACGTGTTGAGTGGCGGAACTCAACGCCACGCTTTGCCTTGCCTTACCAAACCCAAGAAACGACAATACTAAATTTTATTTTCTGTTTTAATTTCCTGGAGTGGGAATCGAACCCACAACCTGTCGCGTTTACAGTCGCACGCTTGTGCCTCTGCGCCACGACAGGCGCTTTCTTATTTAACTATTTATATTGTTTTAAAATTACTAAAGTACAAACTTGCAACATCACCTTTGCCCATTCAACTCTGTAAATACATAAAAACTATACCTAAACAGCAGGCATCAAAATAAAAAGCAAAATAACGTAGACTCCTTTATTATCTGTATTTAAACTTTTAATCCTAAAATCTAATTTTTAAATTTAATTTAGGAATAAACATTAAATTTACACATGGCATACTATTCTAACATTTTCATACAATAGATGGGTAACTCAAATTATTCGCTGTTAATTATTTATATAAATATATAAGTTTTTAACTAAAATTTCGACATTTTTAATTTAAAACAATAAAGTATGAATGAATGGATTCAACTTTCAAATTTCTTTTTTTATTCTATCATCCACCCAAAATTATGAATTTGACATTGAATAAATGAACAAACTAATTCACTATTCAAAAAACTATTTCATGTGTCTGAGTTTTTTTTTTTAATATTGTTTTAGCTAAAAACCTATATATTAATATTTAGTTGATATCAATAATGGCACCTTATTAAATATTAACACAATTTAGTTCATTATTCATCTTTACCATTTAAAAAAAATGCAGAAACTCATAATAAAAGTCACTCTCAATAATTTTACTATACAGTTGCAATAAATGCAAAATATTGACTATTTTTATATTATAGATTAAATATTAATTAATTTATTCATGATTTAAATGTTGTTAACAATGATTTCACATAATGACATCTCGATTAACAACATGCACATTTTTTTTGATGAGATAAACTTCATTCAAATTCAAACAAACCCACAGTTGGAATGTGGTTGAAATTTATAAATAATTATAATTAATTAGTGAAAATGACTTCCATACCGGACATGAATAGACATTTAAATTACTTTACTTATAGGATGAATTAAAAAATCAATTCAAATGTATGCATTTTCAATGTCAACTTATTCACGCCTTTAACTTTGACAAAGCTTTTCGTTCTTAAATAATAATTTATTGTACATAACTTTATTTATATATAAGTGGCGAGGGGTGAAAATTTTAAAAAGGCAAGCCGGTAAATTAAGGGAAGCCGATGTATATTTAGGGAAGCCGGTATATATATTTAGGGAAACCGTTATAGGATATCTTTAGATGGTAGAAGGTATTTAGTAATTTCACTATGAAATATTGGCGATGACCTTTTTTTTAGGTCTAAGATGACAGAGCTTGTTTTTTTTGTGCACTTTTGTGCCCAATATTTTCTTGGTGACCTTTTTTTTTAGCTCTCACACCTGTTTGACTGTTTTTTCGAGGTCCACATTTTACTGGCAGGCTTTTTTTTTAGGTCTTATACTTGTATTTTGAAAAGTTAGGCAAGCCGGTGGGCATCGAGTTGTATGAACACCTCGCCACTGCAATATATTTCTATCTACATTATCTACATTACAAGATAGAATGAAATTGTATTTTTAATTTTTATTCTATATTTTTTATAACAAACAGTATGGAACATATTTATTTAAAAACCTGACGTCATTAATTTTTCTATTTTGATTTTGGATATGTTTTTATTATAAAATAATTTGTAGGTACACGTAGTGCGAATGTTGATAAGGCAGTGGTTATAAGCATTAAAAATAGATTATTTAAAATTTATTATAGCTCTAGAAATTTACAGAAAAAAAATAGTTTTTTTTAGTTAGAGAGATCCTTCTGTTAAGACTCTCCATTTTCCACCCAAATTCCATACAATACTTTGATTGGCGGAACTCAACGCCGCACAACTTTACCACACTAATAATAATTTTAATATAATTATTCCCTCTAGTGGGAATCGAACCCACAACCGCGTTTACAGTTAGAGGCTATCCCAATGCATCATGATGGCCTCAAGTATATTTTTTTAAATTTCACCTTAAATTTAATAGACTTATGTATTATTATTATGAAATTTAAAATTAAGTTTATATTTAAAACATCCATATTGCAAATATAGTTATTTCAAAACCAGTCATTAATCATAAACAAATTAATAACTATTTTTGAAAACATTTCATTAAATGTTACATTTGTACTGTATTCTATTTTTTTTTAATTAACAATACTGCTATTTTATATATAAATGTAAAAAAAAAGTATACAGCTATCTCTTTCTCGCAAAGCCAAAAGAATGAAACAGATATAGCAAGCAACATATGACGTCATTTATACATTTACTTATATAAACATATAATTTAATAATATGTCAGTTAACTAAATATATAATTTTTTTGTCACAAAAAAGCAAAAATATTCAATTTACATACATCATATATTCATATTACAGAGTATTTATATATTATGCACATATAGTTCCAACAACAGTATTTTATTTCCCTCTCTTTCTTTCCTATTACATCTTCATATAACTGTCTCTTACCCTCACATCGCCTGTCTATATCTAACTCCCTACTGCTAATCTTCCATCTCTTTCCCACCCACTACGCCTCTCTACATCTATCTCCCTCACTTATCCCCCAATGCTTTCACCTAACTTATTTCCTGCTGATCTTTTATCTCTTTAATTTATCCCCTGATGATCTTGCCTCCTTGTCCCACCCGCGCTACCCGCCTATATCTATCTCTTTCACTAATACCGCCCTCTGATCTTTCCTCATTTATTACCTACGGATCTCTTCTCTCGCTCTCACCTACACTACCTTCCTATATCTATCTTTTTTACTCTCACTACACCTCCCTACATC
>JAKGSA010000485.1:532163-548853 GCA_033558755.1 Philaethria dido
TAAAGCCATCTCGCTCCCACCCACTCTCCGTACATCTATCCCTCTCACTTATCCTGTTAGCTCCTATTAACAGAGGACAGGACATTAGCCTTGGCCCTATCCGTAGCTGCGGCGGCAGCATCTCTCATCTCTTTGAGAGTAACGATGGGTGTTATTGTATGAGATGGGACTTTCTGTGGAAACATACTGTGTAAGACGTGGTTGAAGCCGTTTACCTGAAAAAATAAAATTTGGTTATATAAGTATAGTGAGGCCATAATGGCGCAGTGTGACAACGACTATAAACGAGATTGGTTGTAGGTTATTAGAATTAGTCTTAGAAAACGTACAAAAACTTGAACACTGCGGGACTCGAACCCGCGGCTTGAACCCGTTTAATCGCTAATCGCTAAGCCATGCGTTCTAATCCAACTGGACTGAAAGTCTTACACATTGTTGTTGTTGAAATCCCTGTAGAGATTTTTGCAAATTTCTGCTACACAAACATTGTTATAGATGGTTTCTAAGAAAAGTTTAACCTTTTAAAAATATTTTTCGTATCCTAAATGTGTGATTAATACTTTAAAACCTCAAGAATTATATTATTCAATATCCCGCTTGAACGCAATATTTAAATTTTAGTAGATTTGCTTTATTTATGCTAGTGTATACAATATCTCAAATTGGGACAGAAATAAAACATAGTTGACACTGAGTATTTTTCATACTTCATATTTTATTGAAGTGTTTCATATTCCACACGCTCCCTTTTTGCTACAATAAAATATTTATGAATTCGTAAAATTATTTTCTTCGTCAAGCAAAGCAAAGCTTATGTAAACTTTTCCGTATCTATGTCGACAAAACAAGAAACGAAAAAGATTTTTTCCCCACTTTGTTTATTTTAAGAATTGTCAATTTTTTAGCCGTCTCCTAAATTTACCAAAACAAAAAAATCAATATCTTACCATTTGCGAGCAATTCTTCCTGAACCTATCAACACCAAACGCCCGTATAGCGCGCGAGAAGCCAAACACTTGGGAGTCTATCCAGGCGGAACGCTTAGCGACTGTCTGTCCCGGACCGGACGGTCGGTACTCCACACGTTCTACTACACTCTGAAATTAGAAATTATATATATATATATATATATATATATATATATATAGCTTCAAGCTTGTATCCCGCATATAGCAGGGTAAGCAGAGGAAACCTGAGAACATAGTGTTAAGACACTCCGCTTTCTAAGATTTCCGTTCCCCACTTGCCGCCAAATTGAGGCATTACGAGCTGACTGGCGGAACTCAACGATGCACTTTGCCTTGTTTTCAGAGCGAAGAAATGATAATACTAAATATTAAAATTGAATTGTTGAAAGAGAATGGAGTGTCGTAACACTAGGTTCTCTGAATCCCTCTGCCTACCCTGCTATATGCGGGATACAGCGTGAAGTTGAAAAAAAAAACTAAATATTAATTATTTCAACTTATCACATTCACACTCTCCTTTTTCCGGTTTTCGTTACAAAACACTGTATTTTCAATTATAACAAATTGCTTATTTAATAAATATTTAATTATTTTAGCTTTTATCATATTTGTAACCTGTAAAAGCACATTAAAAAAGAATTACTAATTAAAAACATTAAATTATTTTTTTATATGTAATTTATACCCATCGCATATAGCAGAGTAGCCAGAGGGAATTAGAGAACCTAGTGTTAAAGACAATCCCATCTCTTAATATTTCCGTTCCCAGTTTCTACCGAAATTGAGGCATTGTGTGCTGAGTGGCGGAACTCAACGCCGCGCTTTGCTTTGAAAATACTAATTATAAATTGTTGTAAATATTTAATTTTCGTTTCCTGGAATGGGAATCGAACCCACAACCTGTCACGTTTACAGTCGCTCGCTTGTGAAAAAAAACATTTTAAAAAACATTAAAAAAAATATTGCTATAATTAGAAACGTATTATGTTAAAAAACTTTTACAATTAAACTTTAATTAAAGAAATACATATTAAAGTTTTCATACAAGTAATTTTGTTTATATTTATAATATTCGATATGCATCGTACTGTCTGTAGAATTGATGTCCGAGGTCTTTACGATAAAAATTCAAGGTCCTTCCTCACAACAATTAAACGTCAAAATAATTTGTTATTAGACGCAAAATAAATTAAAAAACACGATAAATTGAGAGTTAATCATTTAAATTACTACATACAAAAATACATACATACATGCATACATAGCTTCCGGCTGTATCCCGCATATAGCAGGGTAGCCAGAGGGAACCTAGCGTCAAGACACTCCGTTCCCCACTTTCCACCGAATTGAGGCTGAGTAGCGGAACTCAACGCCGCGCTATGCCTTGTTACTAAACCTAGGAAATGAAAAATTCCATTTCCTGGAGTGGGAATCGAACCCACACCCTGTCGCGTTCACAGTCGCACGCTTGTGCCTCTGCGACAAGACAAGCGTTAAAACCACAAAATTATTAATAAGAATTGAGTATCGTATCCACGATATGAAATAATTAATTTTAAAAACACCTGTCGTGGCGCAGAGACACAAGCGTGCGACTGTAAGCGCGACAGTTTGTGGGTTTGATTTTCACTCCAGGAAATGTAAAATTCAGAATTTCCATTACTTGGGTTTGGTAACAAGGCAAAAGCGCGGCGTTGAGTTTCGCCACTCAACACGCAATGCCTCGATTTGGCGGAAAGTGGGGAACGGAAATGTTGAAAAAGAATGGAGTGTCTTAACACTAGGTTCTCTGGTTCCCTCTGCCTACCCCGCTATATGCGGGATACAGCGTGAAGTTAAAGCAAAAAAAATAATAAATTTAAAAACAAATTATTTTCTAGTCATCCTGGGAAGGGACATATTGAACATCATAAAAATAATGATCCAGACACAGATATAAATTTTCTAATAAAAGTCAAAGTCAAATAATTTTATTCCAAATAAGAACTGCTTAATTTTTTGAACGTCAAATAATTTACCACCGGTTCGCTAAATTTAATGTCTCAGACCTGAGAAGAACCGGCGCAAGAAACTCAGCGGGACTTTTCATTATTCGTCAATGCTTTACAATTATTTATTAGTGGCAATGATACCTTCGAAACAGACTGGAGCGAGCATCCCAAAAAAACGATTAAAAAACATATGGCCAAAAAAAAAAACGGTGCAAAATTTTCAGCTATAAATTAAATGATAAAAACAGAAAAAGATAATGAAAAATATTAAAAAAGCCTTTGCACCAATATAAGTTTAGTTGGTCTAATAAGACGTTTAGTTCCGCTATTCAAAATGCAATTTCGGAAAGCGGGAAACGTAGTGTCTTCGCACTACGTTCTCTCTGATTACTCCCTAATGCCAGAAAAATGTGACGTTGTGAGATATCTTTATATTGATACGTGAAGCAAAAACTTTGTACCCCTTTTTGCGAAAATTACGCGGATGGAGAAACACTACCATGGTTTGACATCCATATTTATGTAATGTGACGCCTGTCGTGGCGCAGAAGCACAAGCGCGCGATGCAAACGCGACAGGTTGTGGGTTCGATTCCCACTCCACGAAATGTAAAATTTATTATTTTCATTTCTTGGGTTTGGTAACAAGGCAAACCGCGGCGTTGAGTTCCGCCACTCAACATGCAATGCCTCAATTTGGCGGAAAGTGGGTAACGGAAATGTTGAAAGACAATGGAGTGTCTTAACACTAAGTTCTCTGGTTCCCTCTGCCTACCCCGCTATATGCGGGATACAGCGTAAAGTTAAAAAAAAATAATTGTGAAGTGACATATACATTGCTAAACACGGGTTGTTAACGCGTCAACGGGGACACCAGTTTAAATAAAAAATTCACACTGAAAAAAGTAGGTCTTGAAAGTCATTGATCCAGCGCTGATGTCAATCACCTATAGTTTATTCGTAAAAATACTTTAGCTATTTTTAAAGACAAATATTCTTATTTTTCATGAGACAATTACTTTAAGAGTCATTGTAATTTAAAACTGTATGTAACGAAAAAACATCACAAAGAAGAGATTAACACACGTTTTTTAAGAAAGACTGAGACAGTATAATATTTATGAGTTACGAATAATATCCTAACATAAAAATACTTACCATCGAGGCGCAGTAAGACAACGTCTAACTGTAAACAAGATCGGTTGTGGGTTCGATACCCACTTTCTTCACTCCGGTCAGATAAAGAACGGGGTTAAGCTCCGTTACTCACGGAGTGTCAATATTTAAACATTAATATAATTGTTAAAAAATATACAGATAAAAGATAAAGTACTCAGAAGGAAGCATGTATTTTCGATTTATCAACTTATTCACGCCCAGTGTATACCCCATGGTATTATAACAAATAAATACATAGGAAGGTTCAAAATAATATCAAAGGAACCCAGAAGCTTACCATAACTTTTGTGTAGCCGAGGTTCCTCGTGTATGTGACTAGAATCTTCTTTTCCGGATCGACTATACTTTCTTCTATGATTTTCACAGATTTTGCACTGAAAAACCTAAAAATTAAAGAAACAAATAGTTATAGAAATTTATAGTAGTAACTAACTTCAAAAAAAGGAGGAAGAGGTTTTCACTTGACTGTTTTTTTATATGTGCAAATGTAAACGCGACAGATTGTGGGTTGGATTCCCACTCCAGGAAATGAAATTTTTCATTGCCTGGGTTTGCTAACAAGGCAGAGCGCGGCTTTGAGTTCCGCCACTCCACACGCAATGCCTAAATTCGGTTAAGGTGGGGAACGGAGTGTCTTAACACTAGGTTCTCAGGTTCCCTCTGCCTACCCTGCAATATATCGGATACAGCGTGAAGCTAAAAAAAATATTTAAGTCCATTTCGCAAATTTTTGCAATTACGTCATTGTTGTTCCGGAGCAGCAATATGTATTTGTTATAAAAAACTAGTATATTTTCCATAACCGAATTCAAATCTATACAACAAATATCAAAAATATTACATAAGAAATCTCTAACGACAAACATTAGCTTTCACTACAACCGGATTTCAATCGTTAAGTAATCGTGGAGATACCATACAAGGCACAAGATGCAAGTGGGCAATCTTTCAATTGGATCTGTTTGTATAAGTTTATATATAGAGTACCTATGAGGATTTACATAACCACGCTTTCTTACTACATATATATTTTAAAATTTATTTATTAAAAGAAATTAAATATTTTAGCTTTACGTACGTACACGTAGGCGGGGGGAACCAGAAAACTTAGTGTTATAACACTCCGTTCTCTTTTAACATTTCCGTACCCCACTTCATGAAATGAAAATATTACATAATATTTAGTATTTGCTGAGTTCCGCCACTCAGCAAACAATGCCTCAATTCGGCGGAAAGTGGGGGACCGTTATGTTAACAAGACGACGGAGTGTCTCAACGCTAGGTTTTCAGGTATTTTCATTTCGTGGGACTGGTAACAAGGCAAAGCGCGGCGTTGAGTTCCACCACTCAGCCCGCAATACCTCAATCCGGCGGAAATTGAGGAACGGATATGTTGAAAGAGAACAGAGTGTCTTGAATACATTTTATAGATTCAAGCTTCCACTTATAGGAAGAATTATGCAGGCAAAGGAAACCTATTAGGTTTCCGTTCCCTACTTTCCAGACATTACAAATTGGATAGCGACTTCGTCGATAAAAAATATTTTGAAAAATCATAATATTTAATAATATTAAATACGAAGAGATACTTAGAAAGACAGGTATAAGCGAGGATGTTATAGTAAGAATGAAGAAGAACGTGCTCAGTTGGTTTGGGCACGTCGAGAGGATGAGTGATGAAAGAATGGTGAGAAAGATATATGAAGCAAAGGTGAGCGGCAAGAGAGGTAAGGGGAGAGGTGTTTTGCTTGCCTTATCACATTATCAGTTATTCATAACAACAAGATAATACAATCTCTTAAGCTTATGTGAAATTGATAAATAAGTAAAGGAGTTAAAATGTAAACAAATCTCTCTGTTTCCTTCCTTTCGCTTTAAATTGTCAAAATTTTGTTATACTTTACGCTGTATCCCGCATATAGCAGGGTAGGCAGAGGGAACCTAGTGTTAAGACACTCCGTTCCCCACTTTCTGTCGAATTGAGACATTGCGTACTGAGTGGCGGAACTCAAGGACGCGCTTTGCCTCGTTAATCGCAAAACGCAAGCCCAGGATATGAAAATACTACATTTCCTGGAGTGGGAATCGAACCCACAACCTGTCGCGTACTTCACCCATTTTAAAAATCAAACTATAAGGAAAATATCTCATTACTATAGTATTTCAACCAGGTGAATCAACACGGGAAAACAACAAATGTATGACGATAACTTAATAAGCGGACTTTGATCCCATGAATACAACAATAAGCCACCAAGAGTGACATTTAAAACTAAATACTTTATTAATGTTTACGCTTTATTTCGCATATAAAGACAGAGAGATCTTAGTGTCTGGACACTCCGTTCTCCGCATTCTGCCCATAAATTCGACACATTGTTTATTAAGTAACAGAACTCCACGCCCATTTGTCCTACTCGAGTAAGTAAATAAGAATTAAATATGATAATTTTCAATGGAAAACGAACCCACAACCATTGGCATTTACAGTCAGATGCTGTCTCACTGCGCCACGACATCCTCTTTTATGTTTTAAATATATATATTTTTTTAACTTCATACTGTAACCCGCATATAGCAGGGTAGGCAGAGGGAACCAGAGAACCTAGTGTTAAGACAATCCATTCTCTTTCAACAATTCCGTTCCCCGCTTTCCGCCGAATTGAGGCATTGCGTGTTGAGTGGCGAAACTCAACGCCGCGCTTTGCCTTTTTACCAAGCCCAAGAAATGAAAATACTAAATTTTACATTTCCTGGAGTGGGAATCGAACCCACAACCTGTCGCGTTTACAGTCGCACGCTTGTGCCTCTGCGCCACGACAGGCGTTAAAAAAAATACTTCTATTGACAATTTTAAGAACACAGTATCAATGATACTAGAGAAAGGTCGCGTAAAAAGCAAGAGGACCCCCCGGAGGACATGTATGAAGAGGTTAATGACTGTGGACGAGGCGAAAGAGGTATACAGGGACCGTAGCGTTTGACGCTCCATTCTCTCTGACTAGACCCTGCTAGGGATAAAGCGTGAAACTAAGAATATTATTTTTTTTTTAAAATAATAACCTTGTATTACTTTAAATGTAAATAATAGACAGGCCTTGATGAATAATATTGTTTGATCAACAATCAAAATTGAAGCTACATTATAATAACAACGATTTTTTAAAAGAAGTCACGAATATTAATCACCATAGCGGCGAAGGGGGAGTGTCCGACTGCAAACCCGAGTGTTTGTGGGTCAATTCCCACTTCGAGGAATAACTATATTTATATAATTTTCATTTTTTCACACTTTCTTTTCTTTTCTACACTTAATACGCAATGGATCGAGTTCAAGCGGAAAGAGGAGAACGGAGAGTCTTGTCACTAGTGACAAGAGAACCTAGGTTCTCTATGCATACATACATACATAGCTTCATGCTGTATCCCGCATATAGCAGGGTAGGCAGAGAGAACCTAGTGTTAAGACACTCCGTTCCCCACTTTCCGCCGAGGAAGAAGACGCTGAGGCATTGCGTGCTGAGTGGCGGAGCTCAATGCCGCGCTTTTCCTTGTTACCAAGCCCAGGAAATGAAAAATTCCATTTCCTGGAGTGGGAATCGAACCCACAACCTGTCGCGTTTATAGTCGCACGCTTGTGCCACAAAAGGCGTTCTCTATGCCTAGCTTGCAATAGTCAATAAAATTTATAAAAACGAGACCTTCAACATTCTTTATTAATATTCATAAGTTAGATTTATGTAATTTAAACTAACAAAAAAAGAAAACCAACTTCCAATAAAACTATTACAAATAACTCAAAAACTACTTATCAGATCTCAACTAAACCTAAATAGAACCACATCAAAAGCACTATCATATAAAAAAAGAATCATCAAAACTGGTCCATTAAAAAGGTAAACAGTTGAATACAGTACATTCTTTTATTTGAAGTCAGTTAAAAATAACATATACCAAACTATTTTATCTCACTATTAGTTATGGTATGAGGTCGACAACCACGGTTGTTAATGAGTAAACATGAAGGCTATATTTAGGTAGGCATGTAAATAAAAACATGTGTTTCAAAACAAGAATTCTGGCAATATTCTATAAACATTCCTCATTTTAGATATATTTTATGAAAAATGTTTCTGTCTATTTTTATTACTATGCAAATATATTTGTTTGTTATATGTGTCATGTGTCAAGTCATATTGCACAAAATAATAATGTAGAGAAGTGTCCTTACAGGGCACAATATTTATGAGGAAAAAATCAATAATGTAACTCTTGTAACTAATATATGTATATATAAAAATGCACATCTTCATGTATAAACCTCATATATGCCAATAATTCTTCATCCACATAATTTTTATAAAAATTGATCAAAAAACATATTACATATACATTATAAAAAATATTACAAACACTACTATTTGTTTCAAATAAAATGCACTCAAAACCTAACCATCAGACATCAACTAAATTTAAATGGAATCATCAAAATTTATCCTAGAAAAACTTATACAGTAACACACATTAAAAAAACAGTCAAACCACCTCATTTTTTTTAAGTAATCTTAAAAAACACATATTATTAAGAACATGGCCGCAATATCAATATAATATAAAGTATAAACAATATTCAAGGTCTCATACCTTTCACCCCACTTGGGCACTCTGTTTGTTTTGGTTAGCAGCCTCTTTGTGTACAAGCAGCCATCCTTCACCTCCCTACTGCATGTATCTTCTGAAAGTACATGTGTGCTGGAAATAAATATCATTTTAGAATCATGGTAGTTAAAATATAATAAATATGTAAAACAACATAATTATTATAGTATACAATTAAGCATTATACTTGTAATTTAATGACACTCATTCATTAGCATAATTGTTTCTTTGATAATTACTTATCCAAGACAAAATTTAAAATGGTAGAAATATATATATAATTGACTATTAATTTCATGTTTATATACTCTTAAATAAATACTACTTTTAATGCCTACTTATTCAATTAAAAAAAAGATCACATTCAAAGCAATATAAATATGCAAGTACAGTCAAGGCAAGTTATTAGTCTTAAAATTAAAACATATAAACATATTTACCTTTGTGGATTTGGATATCTCCTCCAGTATCCCCTCGCGACCTGATCCCAACTAAAGTTAAAAACAGTAGTATTTTCAAAATATCTTGCCATTTTCTATTTCTTTTACTCTCACTTTTAGGAACTGGAATGCTTACAAACAAATGTAACTTAACACTGCTCCATTATTTACCACCACGCTTAAAACCTGTTAAAAAACAGAAATTTCAAAATCAAACAAATATATAACACTTTATATACAAAGTATATAAAATATCAATATATCATGTTACAGATCCTGTTACATAAACCACAATTGGGTCAAAGTTTAAATTCAATAGAAACTTAGAATTTATAACCAAAATCTATGTAAAACGTGAATTTATTGATATTTGTGACTGCAGTCACGTACTTCGTGTATACAATCTGTAGAGGTACTAGAATATTAATTAAGGACAACTACAATTGAATTAGTATACCGTGTTGTATAACAATATTTGTTACTTACATACTTTTAAATGTAAGAAACATTAATAAAATAACATGGTATAGAAAAACCTTATATAAACATAATTTAATATTTAATTACCTTTTCGCCGGAATTTTATAGGAGCGTATTTGTGTGAAATAATTCACGTAGACCGCTATCTGCAGTCACCGGTACGCTCCTACACTTCTATTTTAAATGTGTGATGATTGATTCCTCCAAAAACCTCATGCTATCATTCATATTTCAATTGCTTTTTGATATAATTTTGATAATATTTTTCACAGATAATTCCAGAGTCCACTTAGAAATTTGATATACTAAAGATATGACCACAGAGTATATATACTGCACAGATAATACGCTATTCTACTAATACGTAGACTATAAACGTTTTTGACAAATAAACATAGATAAAAAATTAAAATTGTAATACTTTCATAATCTGTTTTATATATGTATATCTATATATGTATTGTATTGCTTTATTCAAGTACGAATTTTTCTTTTTCAAATGTATACTTGTTGTTCCTGAATTAGATTGAACTATAATATTAAAAATATAAATTTTATAGTCGAGATTCAGTATCTGTTTATGTATTTTGTTATTTAATTGTAATTAACGTTTAGCGTGGTTTATCTTTATTTTTTAAAATTACATATAATGTAATTTTCAAATCTTATTATAAATTATAGTGACAACAAAACATTAAGATTATTTTATAACTCATAATTTTCATTGCATCGAAAGATTATTTTTAGACATTTATTTAAATTCTGACAAAAACTTGTTGACTTTTGTGTTGTTTTAATGTTGTTTTTATTTTATAATGCACATTACGTTAAAACTAGTGAAATAGACCACAAATAAGTGAAACCAAAAATTAGCTTGGAAAGTCATGTTCGTTAAAAATCCATAATTTTTCTAAAATATTTTATATTTTGACACGTCACATGTCTCTCAATACAAAGGCTTTTTATTTTATAATTTATCTATGACATGTTGCATGAAAACTGAAAGCGAAAAAGATAGACAAATTAAAATATTTGAAGTTGTACACTAATTTATATTTACTATTACCATGGATATATATAAAGAATATATTTACAAATTAACAGAATTATCTCTAAACGAACCGTACATTATGATAAAAGATGACGTAGCACCAAAACTAAAGAATTATATGCGTCTTCTAGATTATGTTCAATTCGAAGATGGTGCATATCATACGTATTATGGCGAAATAAAAAACATATTACGTAGCTTTACAAACTATTGGACTGAAGCTATGGACGATGCAATAAGAAAAGCTGACGAAACTAGCAACGTTATAAATATGAACGAATTACTAAAAATGCTTGAAAAAACTGCTTTGATACATACAAAGCAACAAAAAGATTTTGAAAAAGAATTTTTACCAGCTAATGATCCATTAGAGAGAGAATTATTTGATAAAATGCAAATAACTTATACTAATTTCATGGAAAGTTTATGTAACTTGAAAGAAAAAATTAAATTACTCGATAAACAAGTTAAAGTGGAAGCCTTTGCAAAAGAACATTTCCAAATATCTTTGAAAAGAAAAAATGACATGTTCAGTTTTACTCACAATTTCATCTCCATGAAACTGGTTTTATTTGTTAGTAAAATATATTTTTAAAAACTTTTATTTAGCTTGCAAAATAAGTTGCTAAGTTATTTATTTGGATCTAATCTAGCAAACCTACGCCTAATTGGTCTAAACTTTTGGGAACCATTAATTATTATTGAAAATTAATTCATAATTAAATTAATTATTATTTTAAAAAGCATTAAATTCTTTTTTATTTTTTAAAACAAATATTAGACAAACCGGATTCATGTAAGCTTGGAGGAAATTGCAAATCGCTTCCGGAACAACGTTCGTTCCATGCAAGAGACTTCCGAAGTGAATATATCGCGATTACTAATACGCTTATATGAAAAGAACAAGGAACATCTGATGTTGTCTCGGGAGGACATTAGATCGTCCGTAGAGATTGCTGAAGTTAGTCATGGTTTTGTACTATATAAAATAGTAAATTAGAATTTATTATTATTATTTTTTTAACTTCACACTGTATCTCGCATATAACAGGGTAGGCAGAGGGAACCTGAAGACCTAGTGTTAAGACAGTCCGTTCCCTTTCAACAATTCCTTTCCCCACTATCCGCCAGATTGAGGCATTGCGTGCTGAGTGGCGGAACTCAACGCCTTGCCTTGTTACCAAACCCAGAAAATGAATATACTTCATTTTCTAGAGTGGGAATCGAACCCACAACTTGTCGCGTTTAGAGTCGCACGCTTGTGCCTCTGCGCGACGACAGGCGTAAATTAGTCTTAAGAAATTAGTATTTAAGAATAGCTTTTAACACGATAATTTCTCTATAATCTGCTAATAGATTTCGACTTGTTTGAAACTATCATCAGTTCATTTCTAGCACAAATTTATAAGGCGGTATTAGTAGAATCGTTTTTAAGGGAGTTTGGACAGATAGGGGAGCATTAATGTATTTCAACGGGACATATACTCACGTCGCATGCCCCAAACGCTTCTCTCTCCTCTCTCTGCAACATGATGGGCACGGCACCAGCACGGTAAATTCATGAAATATGGAATTCTTTTTCTATATCTTCACGTATTCCTGGATGTAGCAAAGTAGAAAGAATCTACTGTTTAACTCTGTTCAGCACTTACCGTCCTGTTTTTAAATATTGCAAGTTTGCTTGCGACACCAAATGTTTTAGGGTAGTTTGTCTTTTCAAAGCCTCCAATATAAGCATTTCCAGCAGAATAGATAGAATTTAATATTATGACTATTTTTTTTTTTAATCTATAAGATAGAAAACGCAGTGATACCATTACGGCGCCATTTTACGCTTATTATGACAAAATTCATGTTTATGACGTTATAATTATTTAGAAAAAGAAATTCCTAGCTATCCATGGATTCACCGTGCGGATGCCGGGCCCATTGCGTTGTAGAGAGAGGAATTTGGAGAGTGCCTGGGATTTACGACCCAAGTGTAGGTTTAAGGGGCCCCTTTTAAAATGCGCATTAACGTTCACCTCCACTTTCCGCACTCCTCTCTCTACCTAATCAAATTTGAAAAGATCCTACTAATGCCGCCTTCGAAATATATGCTAGAAATGAACTGATAATAGTTCTAGACAGGCCGAGATCTTTTAATAGATTATAGAGATTTCGCTATTATACCTCTCGCGCCTACCTCTACCGCGTACAAATTAACTCTAAACCTATTCCTGGTCACTTCGTTGGTAAGTTCGTAATACTTATTGATCTTAAAATGATGGTCTTTAGGAATGTTCGTTTCGCACGGAACTGTAAGTTCTACCAGTAATACTCGTTTTAGGCTTCTAGAGTACAGAAATATGTCCGGTTTCTCATACATGTCCATCATGAGAGTCCAATCGAGCCTTCTTTCACAAACTCTACTGTTCGTTTGTTGCATGTTATGTTTCTCTGTGCTCACGCTACTAAGAGACTAACCACTTCGCGTATGATTTCCAATACCTTGTCATGACGGCGCGAATAAAGTTTCATCACAAAGGCATTATTTCTTTTATCCTAGAAAGGCAAAGATAATCGTTGTGATATAAATATAATTAGGTAGAAAGAAGTTTAGATATATTAAAAGATAAAATAGAAGATACAAAGCATGTGCCAATAATTCGCCTGCAAGAAGAATGTAAATATTGGATGACAAAAATGTATGAGTTCACAAAAATTGAAGATACTATTAAGAAGATAGAGAGCGAGGAACATAGTCTTTTGGAACAGGAAAAGGAATATTTGGAATTAAAGTTAGCATTTATTTGTTATTATTTTATATATTGCTTTAGCTTTACGCTTTACCCAGCATGATGTGATAGTTAGGAAGAACTTAAGAGTTAAGAAGTTTATTAATTATTTACAATAAGTAGATATTAAGTAGGCAGCTAAAATACTTGGATTCTCTTTGGAAAAAATGTATCTAATTCTTAAGCTTAGTTAAGTAATATGAAAATGTAAAGAAAGTCGACAAAAGGTACGGACCACGTTCCCATAGTGATCAGAATAAATATTATAAAAAAAAAAACACTACGTTCTTCCTAATTTTTTCGAATTGAAAGAAGAGTGAAATTCTCCACTTTCTCACATTCTCAATTACGTTGAGTGACGTTACTCAACGCCGCGCTCTGTCTTACCAGAGAGAAAAAAAGAAAAGTGAACATAATGTCAAGACACCCCGCTCTTTACTTTCTGCTCGAACTCGAAAAATTACATATTAAGTGATGAAACTAAATGTTACGGTTTTTCTTACAAGAGCGGAGAATAGCCACGAACAATAATAGCAAGGTAAAGCGCGGCGTTGAGTTCCGCCACTCTGCACGCAATGCCTCAGTGCGGCGGAAAGTGGGAAGCGGAGTGTCTTAACACTAGGTTCCTTCTGCCTACCCTGCGCTTATAGCAGGGATACAGCGTGAAGCTCGTGTATGTATGTATTTATATCACTGTACCATAATCAACTAACGATTCTCGATCGATTGTCATCTATTCCTAAACATGTAAATAAACCTGTGACCACGGACTACTGTAAAGTGTTCGAAACGTTGAGTTTCCAAAAATGTATTTCCGAATACTAAAATATACGCGATTAATCCGGTTAAAATAGTTTCATTTAATGTGTAAATAAATCAAATGATATAAAAATATATTTATAATAATTTTATATTTAAGAAATGAAAAAATACCAGCACCTAAAAAGAAATGTTGGGACAACATGGAAACGACTTTAATGCAAAGAAAACAAGAATTGAGTGAACTCAAATTGAACGCTGCTAAAGCTCTATTTACCTTCTTTGGTGTAACTGGTACAATATTTAATAGTTTTTCTTTTTTTTAGCTTCACGCTGTATCCCGCATATAGCAGAGTAGGCAGAGGGAACCTGAGAACTTAGTGTTAAGGCACTCCGTTACCCACATTCCGCCGAATTGAGGCATTGCGTGCTGAGTGGCGGAACTCAACGCCGCGCCCTGCCTTGTTACCAGATCTAGGGAATGAAAATATTAAATTATTATTTAGAATTTTTTACTTTCTGGAGTAGAATCAAACCCACAACCTGTCGTGTTTACAGTCGCAATCTTGTGCCTCTGCGCCACGATAGGCGTTAGATACATATTATATAGGTATAAAAACTCCCCTGAGTAGGATTTAAAACCACAAACTTTACTTAGTCACGTTTTAACTTTGAAGTTCCACATAGGCAGAGAGAATCTATTAAGGCACTCCGTTCTCCGTTTTCCGCTCAAGACTTTGCATGCCGAGTGGCGAAATCAAAACTGAAAACCGATTTTTAAATAAAGTCATATGTTTTATATATATTTTTTAAATTCACGCTGTATCCCGCATATAGTAGGGTAGGCAGAGGGAACCTGATAACTTAGTGTTAAGACACTCCGTTCACCACTTTCCGCCGAATTGAGGCATTGCGTGCTGAGTGGAGGAACTCAACGCCGCGCTTTATCTTGTTACCAAACCCAGGGAATTAAAATACTTTTGTTTCCTAGAGAGGGAATAGAACCCACAACCAGTCGCGTTTAGTCACACGCTTGTACCTCTGCGCCACGGCAGGCATTATATATATATATATATATATATATATATATATATATATATATATATTTAAGTACAAATATATTTCACAGGTCTCGACCGTATTTATTACTACGACAACATAGGCAAATACTTCGTAGATGATTTAGGACATCAATGCTATGTTTTCGATTATGGCCTCGATGTGTATCATGTTACGTGTCAGGGTTTGTTTGTTGAGGTAAGTTTTATATTGATTTTCATACTAAGGTTTTTTTATATCGCAGCCTAATGTTATTATGTCTTTGTATATTAAATACTTTTACTAAATGGAATGCTACAAAAGAAACTCTAGATAATTTAGTTTTGAAAATTATCGTAGCTCAGTGTTTTATTATAAACGCGATTGGTTATTGGTTCGATTCTCACTCAAGTAATTAAGATATAAATTGTTTCCCCACTCTGGTAAAACAAAACACGGTGTTGAGTTGCGCCATTAAACACGCAATGTCTGAAATCGGGCGAAAAGATGAAAACTACACTAGGATCTTTCTATTTACCCTGTTCTGATTAAGAAGTGGCGCAGAGGCACATGCGTGCGACTGTAAACGCGACAGGTTGTGGGTTCTATTCCCACTCCAGGAAATAGAATTTTTCATTTCCTGGTAAGGTAACAAGGCAAAGCGCGGTGTTGAGTTCCGCCACTCGGCACGCAATGCCTCAATTCGGATTAAAGTGGGGAATGGAGTGTGTGAACACTAGATTCCCTATACCTACTCTGCTATATGCGGGATACAGCGTGAAGCTATGTATGTATGTATAATTTATTTTTTTCTTCAAACAGAAAAAAGAAAACGACAAATACTTCTACGACAACAACGGTCGTTTCATAGTCGGTCAAAATAACGAGAAGTTATATCAAATAGCGCCATGTTCTAGTACTTACGCGTTACAAGATGGCGCCTTTGTGAAACGTTCACACGATTGTCACTCTGAGGGCGTTAATAGAAAATGTTGTATGGAAATAAAGGATTGTGATGTTAATGTTGTGTTGCCTGATGTTGACAATGTTGACTTTAAAGGTGTGAGATTAATTTTCTCAGTTTTACGCCAAGAGGGTAGTTAGAGAAACCTAATGTGGACACCCTTCGTTCGGACTATGATGGCTAAAATATCAAAAAATATTGTAAAAGTCCAAGAAAATTATATTATATAAATAATAAAGGCCCTCGCACCGCAGTGTGACTTAATTTACGTTATGTTTGATTTTCTGTATCTTTAACTTCACGCTGTATCCCGCATGAAGAATGATTAAATTTATATATATATACATATTATATATATATATATACATATATATATATATATATA
>JAKGSA010000485.1:548954-607265 GCA_033558755.1 Philaethria dido
TATATATATATATATATATATATATATATATATATATATATATTATTTTGTTAATTTGAATTCATTTCTTTGACATACAAACTAAACAGAGTTGTCATCTGTAAACTACTGAAACAGTGTCTGACTGTAAATTCATTTGGTTGTGTCAGGAAACTAGGTTATTTCTAATTACTTCGTTGTGAGGATAAAGCGTGAAGCTAAAAAATATATATTTTACTTATGTTTTCTTACTTTTGCTTTATGTTTATAAAAAACAAAACACATCAAACGTCTACAGGTAAATTAAACGCAGACGATGCAAACTATCTATGGGACACGTTCGGACATATACTTCCTGAAGTACTACAGGAGGTAGCGGACGAACAACCTAAGAACCCAATACATATATTAGCACATAAACTATTGATTTATAAGTTAGTTGTTATCTTATTAAGTTATTACTAAAGATAGAGTAAGAAAAAAAAGGACTGAAATACAAAGAAACAGAAAGAAAGTGTTTGATAAAAGGAACGGAGCAGAATTAGTTCCCGCTCCCTTCCTTTTATCTCATAAAATAAACTTTCGAAAATAAGTGAAAAATGAAAATAGACGGAGAGAGAGATAAGATGAGAGAGAAAATTAATATAATACTTAATTTAAATATTAGTTGTCTTTCTTACAAACCTCATCTTGTAAGTCTGGAAAATGCACTGTATGCAGACCACCCGCAAGCAAACTTGTCTTACGGAAAAAAGATAAAGCTAATTATTTTATAGTGTTAATTATGACTTACACATATAAGTATTGTATTATTGTTAATAATAATTATTATTATGTATCTCATTATAAATTCTCGGGTTCAAAGGAACCCGGTCCTTTGGAAGGCTTGCGTGGGGACACAGGTCCAACACGTAGAGGCCCCTTTGAGACAACAATATTTTTTAATCTGACGCATTGCCCGGGATCCATCTCTGAGTAACCATAGGCAATAATAATTATTATTATTGTTAATAGGCAAAGCGCGGCGTTGAGTTCCGCCACTCAACACGCAATGCCTCAATTTGGCGGAAAGTGGGGAACGGAAATGTTGAAAGAGAATGGAGCGTCTTAACACTAGGTTCTCTGGTTACCTCTGCCTACCCCGCTACATGTGGGATAAAGCGTGAAGTTATAAAAAAAAATATTGTTAATTAGAAGCCATCATGATGCAGCAGGACAGTGTGTCATTGCCATTGTATACGCAATTGGTTGCGAGTTAAATAAGCACTCTGGGAATTAATGATTATATTTAAATTATTTTCATTTCTTCGCTCTGGTAATACGAGACGGCGTTAAGTGGCACCACGCAATTGGGAATTCGAGTTTATGTGGAAAGTGGAGAACAGAGTGTATTGAGACCAGATACTCTCTAAATAAAGTGCAGTAATTTTTTTTAACTTATAATAATTTTATTGATGCACCAATCCTTACTAATATTATAAATGCGAAAGTAACTCTGTCTGTCTGTTACGCTTTCACGCCTAATCCACTGAACCAATTTTGATGAAATTCGGTATGAAGATAGAACTGAACTTGAGAAAGGATATAGGATACTTTTTATTGCGAAAAAAATGGTAGAAAGGGTTGAAATTGGGGATAAAAGTTTATATGGAAACCTTATTGTCAAACATAAAATCAAGTAAGATTATTCAACTGTTTACAACTTGCACACCTAAACCACTTCATCAATTTTGACAAATAGTCTAGACCTTGGAAAAGACTACTCCTAGGCTACTCCTTATCATGTCGCGCGATATAACCGAATTCCACGCGGGCGAAGCCGCGGGCGGAAAGCTAGTAACATTATAATTCAAAAAAGTATCGCTATATAAAGTAAATAATATGAATCTTTATTTTTTCAAAGGTACAATGGTAAAAATGACATGAAAAAAAAGCAAGAGGCAGCAGTTGAGTATCGTAAAAAAATACAGCAGGATCGTTTAAATGTTAGTTAAAATTTTATTCATTCAAACCTTTTTTTTTAACTTCACTCTGTAACCCGCATATAGCAGGGTAGGCAGAGGGAACCAGAGAACCTAGACACTCCATTCTCTTTCAACAATTCCGTTCCCCACTTTCCGCCGAATTGAGGCATTGCGTGTTGAGTGGCGGAACTCAACGCCGCGCTTTGCCTTGTTTTCAAACCCAAGAAATGAAAATACTAAATTTTACATTTCCTGGAGTGGGAATCGAACCCACAACAATCAAAATCAAATTATATACTTATTCAAATGAATTGCAAGCACTCTTGAATTGTCGATTGAACATAAACTTACCTCGGAAGAAATTCCTGTTGAAAAACGCCGGAAATATACTGAAATGGATCTTTTGAAATATAAAAGTAACAATTTGCCTTCTCGACGTAGTGACACGTTTGACTGTGAAGGCAGTGGCCGTGGGTTCAAAGTCACATAAAAATATTTATAATAATATTTAAAGTTCATTTCCTGGTTCTGGTAGGACAAAGAGCGGTGGTGATATTTTTGAAGTTTTAAAGTGTTAATCACACATTTAGGAATCGAAAAACATATTTAGAAAACGTATAAATATTTTGAACGCAGCAGGACTCGAACCCGCGCCTCTTGGAAACCGTCCAAGCGCTCTGACCAGTAAGCCATGCGTTCTGAACAGCTTAGTGGTCAGATTCGTAATTTTTTATGTATTTTGAGCGGTGATAAGTTCCGCTACTCATTACGCAATGTCTAAAATTCAGACAGAAAGCTGTAGACGAAGTGTCTTGACACTTGCTTCTCTTCGACTACCCTTGCGGAAAAGAGTATGAAAATAAAAAAAATCCAATGCACAGAAATCAAAAATGTAGCCACTACAAAAATGACTAGCAAACTTAATTTATATTATACTTTTATATTTTTGTAGAAAATAGAATCTCTTCACAAAGCATGGAAAGCTAAACAAGTTAAATGTAGGAAGCCGGAGGAGTCTGATGATACTGAGGAAAAATTCGCTTATAACACTTACATGGGCCAACAGAATTTTGTACAATATTTAGAAAACTACTATAATTGATTGTTATTGAATAATTTTTAGCGTTTTTAAAATAAATAATGAAAAAAAATGTTGTATTTATTTATTAATGTTTTGTTTAATATTTATACCTACCTGCCTACCTAACTTCGGAGCATCAAAACGCTACGGTCCCTCTTTCACCTCGTCACAGTCATAAACCTCTGCATGCATGCCCTCCAGGGGGTCCTCATGCTCCTCCAGTCTCATTGATACTGTGTTCTCGAAGGTCAACCGAGGTCTCCTCCTACCTCTCTTGCCGCTTTTTTTAAATATTTGTGCCAGGCGTAAATAGCTTGATAAGTTTAAAATGACAATTTTTAGGAAAGACATTTTTTATAAGCTTTTTTGAATTTGATTTTTATACTAAAATACTTAACTGGAAATAATTTGATTTGCTTCAATTTTTGGTGCAGTTATTAATTCATCTTGTACATAAAGCAACCCCATTAATATTGTAATACTTTTTTCCTTCGTAATTAAATATATTTCTATAATTTTATATACCTTACAATCAAGTGACAAATCACTTTGTAATGTTACTTCTACTTTCATTAAATAAAACTAACACTTGTGGCACAGTAGTAGTTTCATCATAAACAGTAGATGGTTGCTTGTTCAATTCCCCACTCTTTAAAACAAAGCGCGCAGCGTTGAGTTCCACTTCTCATCGCTTCGTCTCAAATTCAGACGAAAAGCAGAGAACAGAAAATCTTAACACTAGGATCCCTTTACATTAAAAAGCGTGAAGCTGCCACAAAATTCTTAATATTAAATAACTTATATAAATAACATTAACTTAACATATAAACAGGGAGGGGCAAATAAAAAAGCATAAAGGTACAGGTATTTATTTATTGTTTAAGCGTCTACTAGATATAACGAGACACACTTGACGACTTTCTTACGAAAGCGAAATTATATTAAAAAAAAACAACCAGACGACGGGAACCTACAACTATTCGCCTCGGATGGACATAAAATTATTCAAAACCCACTGCCAGATATATTTGGTCTAATTCACAAAAAGAAAAAAAAACATTATCTAAATTAAAAAATAAAAGACCATAGACTAAACATACCATTAAGTTGTCAAATGAAAAAAAAAACTAACTAAATATTAATATTATGACTAAAAATGAGTTTGAAAAGGACAAAAAGCATATCGAGAAAGCAATTATACATTTTAGGGTACAAAAAAATTAAAAAGTTTTTTTTAATAGGTATAAAGCCGATGTTCAATCTTATTACAGAATACAGATAATAAAGGACAATATTGGGCAAATTAAGCTCATATGTCCACAGTAATGAAACTTATGCCATAGTGCCATAAACCCGACCTAGAGATATTACGTGTAAGCGAAACTCAACGCCGTATATGGTACATCTCTTTTAGAATATAGATATTTTTTTACTATGGCAGTATGGGGGTCTTACTTAACAAGTACTAAAAGCCTTCAAAGCACTGTACTGTATATGTAATAAGATTGACAGTTTCTAGAATTTCCTTATGTTTTCTTAAGACCCTAACGATCCGGTCGAGCAGGTACAAAAGTATTATTATATACACGAGAGTAAATCAATCGTAGAAATACAGCTTAAAATCAAATTTTGGGCCAAAATATATATTTTTCAAATTATTCGGGTTTTTAATTGAAAGTTGTTAACTACGATGTCGGTTAAAATTAAAAAAAAACATCCAGAAAGTGATTTTAAGTACAAAGCATTTAGGAAGCAAAATTTAAAAAAAAAAAGAAATTTTGAATGCCTAAACAACTAAAATGATAGGTCATGTATTAGCTGTTGTATTATGAAGAATCGATATTGTCAAACACATTTTAATATATATATATATATTAAATAACAAAATATTTTTTTAACAGTATGCCAAGGAATTTCTATCGACAGAAAAAATAGTGGCTAAGTATGTATATATATTTTAGAATATTACATATAGGAGTGATTATTAATAAACAACGAATACACGACCGAAAGAGCAAGAAATTGAAAAAATATATTAAATAAAGCGACATGAGACCTTAAAATAATGAATAATATTACTCAATGAGGTCCATTCAACGGCTACTGTAGAAGTAGTAGTAGTACTGTAGAAGTACTAGTGTAGAGTATGTACAAAAACTACGAGTACATATTATAATTTACTATTGGCGGTGGCTTTGTAAAGAAAACTGGCAACACTGACATTAAAAATTAAATTTCCCATCAAAAAGTACACATACTTACATTTATTTCAAAGTATTTCAGGATTGCAGTGAAGAATAACGAAAAAGACGAAAAATTACAACTAATTTTTTAATAATATTCAAACACTAATAGTGACTGGCCTAAATGAAATAAACAAATCCTACATTATCTGTGGACAATCGATATATTAGAACGATCGGAAATCTAAATATTTGACATTTTTTTAAGATTCCACACATTCATAAAAAAAAACAATTCAGTAAATAGTTTAAGACGATTGCCCACAGACTACAAACACAGCTTATATCAAAACATAGACAACACAAAAACATAGTTTTATAAAATAGGTGTAGTTTTTTTTTTGTTAAATATATAAATTTGTAATCGAATCTCTATATTATATATCTAATATTATGACATGTATGAACAGGGTTGTTGAAACAGAACAGGGTGAGTGAACTAGTCTAAACAGAGTCGCAACACGTTAACTCATGTATTTCTATACAAATTTATAACTATTATAGATAGATGGCTATGAATTGAAAAACTGAAATTTGTGCCGTAATCGCCATAATAAATCTGAAACTCCGCTGTGGAAGGAAAACGACAACACTTTACCATGGGAATAGAAAAAAGAAAAAAAAATTACCACAATCCACAGCAGATAGACTGGAGTATTAAACATTAAGACATTGTCAATGGCCGGTGATTCCCCTATGTTATTGCCGCTTCGGCCTACCATAGACACTTATCCAGAGACAAGCATTTGTATTTTTACAAAGCGTTTAAAATCTAACGACAATCGACATAGGTGAAGGAACCAAACAATAAAGTAGCATTTTACCGTACACATTTCGAGACGCATTTATTTTATTTACAAACACAAGTTGTTAGAACGGTAATGCAGTTGACACTGATCCAACATTAAATATCTACGTGAATAGATATTTATTTAACATTTAATTTACTTTGATCAGTTACAATAAAAATCTGTTTATAAAACGAAACCTTACGATATTGAGGCTTAAAACGTTTGGTAGAAAAATTGTAGGTGTTTTTTTTTTAATTATATATATATGGAGTGGTAAAAAATCTTCCATAACATTAAAAAAACAAATTCATTTTTAATTTAAAATTATATTTTTACCAATTTTCCCACTCTATATATATAATATGTAGGCTACAAACATTTTTTTTTCGAGGAAATTTCAAAAACATGTCTACTTTGGTCCATATACAGATTACAAATAGATTAATCAATTTTTTTTTATCTGTTAAAAATGTCAAAACGATACTTTGAATTTAATCGATATAGGATTTTAACTATCAAGAATAGATGAGATATGTTGTAAATTGGAAGTTAATTCTGTGCTGATAAAGAAGAAAAATATATTAAAACTATTGTACTTATTATATTTTAGAGTTACTAATAATAATTAATATATCTCTTTACAATACATAATATTCTAATTTGAAATTTGAATTTTAAAATGAAAAACAAACAAAAATATAACAAAAAATCCATAAGTCGCTACATATCTAAACTATGAAACTGTATACAGAATGTTACAAAAACATCAAAAATTACAGTACAGAAGAAATAATAATTATTAATTCATTACATTTCTTTCAATAATTCATATGGTAATTATGAATATATTCTTCTTTAACAGCACTTACCTGTTTTAAGCCTCAACACGCGAGTCTAGTTGGCGAAAGCGTCCGCGAGTTCCGCCTCGCCGGGAGTTCGGCAGTCGAACGTCTCGGAGCTGTCGGTGTGCTCCGGGTAGAACTCCCTGTAGATTTTGTCCAGTAACGATTGCCTGGAAAGTAATGATTTATATAGTAATTCGTGAAGGAATAATTTTGTATCTCTTTTATCGAAAATTGTGTCGACAGAGAAGTATGTCATTTGGGCATACTCGAATGATTATATAATAAATAAAAATATAACGCCTGTCGTGGCGCAGAGGCACAAGCGTGCGACTGTAAACGCGACAGGTTGTGGGTTCGATTCCCACTCTAGGAAATGTAAAATTTAATATTTTTATTTCTTGGGTTTGGTAACAAGGCAAAGCGCGGTGTTGAGTTTCGCCACTCAACACGCAATGCCTCAATTCGGCGGAAAGTGGGGAACGGAATTGTTGAAAGAGAATGGAATGTCTTAACACTAATTTCTGTGGTTCCCTCTGCTATATATATATATATATATATCTATATATCTATCTGCTATATATATATAGCAACCCTATATGGTTGCAGCGTGAAATTAAAAAAAAATATATAAAATAATTGTTACACAATCTACAATGTGCTTGAAATAGTCTTTCCGTAATAAATAGCTCAGTGGAATATTAATTAGCACTTTTACTTTTAACTTTGACTAGCTGCATCCGGTGACTTGGTATGCGTAAACTTTAAAATATAAAAGCTCGTTTTATTTCTGTTTTAACTCCATGGAAGTCCACTACAGTGAGCCTACATAAACTTTATATGCAGGCTTATTGAAGTTATTTTAAATTATTTAAACATTTCTAAAATATTTGTTTAAAGTCGTCTGATTTTATACTCCAATCAAAATTACTTCGTCGTAGCTAAGTCAATTTACTTGTAGATTTCTTACTTTTAATTGCTTTATCATACTCGAATTTTTTAATTAATATTATTCCCCTAAACTTATTTATAAAACGCTTGCGTTACTGAGTGACTAACACACTACATACAGGCAAAACTGCTGCCTATAGAAAGCTGACCTTAGGCATGCAGGCTCCTTGGAGAATGTAGGGAAGCATTAAGAGACAATTTCTCAAAATTCATACGAAAACGAGAAAAACTATCTTTTACGTTAGTTAATTTATAATCCACGCCAGCAAAGTCGCAGTATACAGCTAGTATATTTATAAGCCTACTAATATTTCAGCTATCAACACCAACATATAACGTTAAACCGCAATTAGGAGTTACATAGGTGTCTTGTAATTAAATCTACCGGAAGAACTGATCACTAAATTGATAGGACAAACTTATCTTACTTACTAATAAGTATAAAATTAACTTAAATATATTTATATAGATATTTTTAAAAGACTCAAAGAGGAGGCTCGTAATTCGATTATATTTTTTTATGTGTTACCGCATAACTATGTAATTACTCTTTTTTTTTTATGGATAACGGATGGCAAACGAGCAGAAGGACCACCTGATGGTAAGTGGCTACCTTCGCCCATAGACACCTACAACACCAGAGGTGTTGTAAATGCGTTGCCTACCTAGATGATACAGAAGGAAGGGGAGGAGTAGTCCGCTATCGGAACCACCACATTCTGGGGAAAGGATGGGGTGGGATAGGGGAAAACCTGGCTTACATGCCATCGAACCGGAACATATCATTAGATATTTGGCGGTTCGTCTTTGATATGATAGTGGTCGCAAGCCAGACGGAGGACGAACCTCCTACCACCAAACAAATACTCTAACCTGTCTTGGAATAAGTGCATATAGAATAGATTATAGTCGTTAATAATAATATTAACAATATAATAGTCAGGCAAGTCGTGGCGCAGAGGCACAGGCTTATGAATGTAAAAGCAACTGGTTGTGGATTCGATTCCCACTCGAGGGAAAATAAAAATATTAAATATTTATAATAAATTAACATTTATTGTTTTCATTTCCTCGCTTTTGTAACAAGGCAAAACGAGGTGTTGAGTTCCGCCATTCAGCAGGTAATGTCACAATTCGGCGGAAAGTGGGAAACGGTACATAAGACAACGTAGTGTCTTAACACTAGGTTCCCAGGTTCCCTCTGCCTACCCTGCTATGTGCGGGATACAGCGTAAAAAAAAAGAAAAAGATACTCACTTCGCAGCCAATCCTCCTCCCGGCGGCAGACCCGGTATATTCTCTTGCAAGAGTTGTTTGAGCACGTTAGAGAAGCGGCTGGACGTCTCTTCATCTTGTCCCGCACTTTGCTCTATCAAAGCTGTAAGATAATAATAACAAAATTAATATATAGAAATACTAAGTCAACATTTTGTTTTAGTTTTCTTTACATGTTAATGAATTTCTTTCCTTCCTCTCGTGGCGCAGAGGTACAAGCGTATGAATTCAATTCAAAATCTATTACAAGGCGAATTGCAACTTAAGACATTTACCTACCTACCTAACTTCACGCTTTATCCCTAGCCGGGTAGTCAGAGAGAACGTAGCGCCAAATTCTACGGGCCCTGCATACCTCTTTCGCCTCGCCCACAGTCATTAGCCTCTTCATGCATGCGATCCGGGGGGTCCTCATGCTTTTTACGTGACCTTTCTCCAGTATCATTGATATTGTGTTCCCGAAGGTCAACCGAGGTCTCCCCCTACCTCTCTTGCCGCTCACCTTTGCTTCATATATCTTTATATTTAGAAGTTTATTAAATTCTTACCATGTAATAATAAAAAAATATCCAGCTAACACAGTCAGCAAATTTATATATATTGTAGTGCAACGACCGTTACAAATTCAAATTTTCGACTTTCCAAATCGTTGTATTTCCCCAGTAACTCATAGAAACGGTAATAACGTCATGCACAGTAATTACATAGGGAGGAAGGGTTGCACCGTAATCCCGTACTTTCCCGATGTTCCCGGAAATGCAAACGTCGATATTAAGCATAAGGTTATAGTTGGTACATTGGCATGATATTTTAGTAGGGATTATGACAATATAACGCCTGTCGTGGCGCAGAGGCACAAGTATGCGACTGTAAAGCGACAGGTTGTGAGTTTGATTTCCACTCCAGGAAATGAAGTATTTTCATTTTCTGGGTTTGGTAACAAAGCAAAGCGCGGCGTTGAGTTCCACCACTCAACACGCAATGCCTCAATCTGGCGGAAAATGGGGAACGGATTTGTTGAAAGAGAACGGAGTGTCTTAACACTAGGTTCTCAGGTTCCCTCTGCCTACCCTGCTATGCGGAATAGAGTGTGAAGTTAAAGAAAACATCTTAAGAACATAGAAACTAAAAAAAAAATATAAAAATCGATGTTTTTCAAAAATTCAAACAACTTACAACTACTTTCTATATCAGAAAAAAATCTCAAAAATCTCAATATAAATACTTTAACAAATCTATATGCAAGTCGACTTATTCACTTACTCACGCTTGGTGAGTAAGTGAATAAGTCATTTATTCAGTAATTTAGTGAGCTAAAAGCTTTCTTTAGTATACCTACTACTAAAATCTGAAAACCAATGAATTGATTTACCAACTTCATCTGAAACGCCTTTATAGCATGTTCTAAGTCAATAAAATATGTAAGGTCTAGTACATATTTTCAGATCAAAGGTCGAATAGAGGTGATACGATTCATACAGGGTTAAAAATATTATAATAATATATACTTGTAACTTTATAAGTAAACGTTTATATATCACTAATATTATGTTGTTGTTAACGCCTGTTGTGGCGCAGAGACACAAGCATGCGACTATAAACGCGACAGGTTGTGGGGTTCGATTCCCACTCCAGGAAATGGATATTTTCATGTCCTAGGTTTCGTAATAAGGCAAAGCGCGGCGTGGAGTTCCGCCACTCAGCAGGTAATGCCTCAATTCGGCAGAAAGTAGGGAACGGAGTGTACAGTTCCGCCACTCAGCATGCAATTCCTCAATTCGGCGGAAAGAAACAGGAAACAAAGTGTCATAATACTAGGTTCCCTCTGCCTACCCTGCTATATGCGGGATACAGTGTGAAGCTATGTATGTATTTATTTAAGTAACTGATTTTTCAAACAATTTGTTTTGCATAACTTTTTATAATTTAGAAAAAATGAAGGTTATTTAAAATACACATATTATATTATAATTAAGATATTAATTAAAGTAAGCCAACTTCAAATAAAATGCACTAAAAAGTAAAATTACGAATAACTCAAAAACTCGTCAGATTTTAACTTAAATTAAAACTTAAATGGCACCAAATCAGAAGCACTAGCTATCAGCCTATCATATATAAACAAAACCATCAAAATTAGTTCATCCAATAAAAAGTTCAGAAAACTAAAAATTAGAGTCAAATTTAGAACCTTTTTACCATTATCATTTTTTTAAAGTCGGTGAAAATGAGACATACTATACCCACACACATAACGTTCAGTCCAAAAATATTTACTCAGAGCAAATGTTGTGTTAAAGATGACTCAATTTTATGACTGGTTGAGGAATCTCATCTTATACTTATGAGGATAGAGAGCGGTTAAATCGATTTTAATGTATTACATCTTTACACTCTGACCGATGAGTAATGTTCACCGCCAACGTTCACCGCGTTTACATTGTGCTTAAATTATATATATTATAACATCAGATATACGATTATGGGTATTTCTTCAAGATTTCTGAAAAGAAACAAATTTCTTCACCTAATTTATATTTCCTAAAATGTTTGACACTTTTGGCATAATAAAATTCCTTTGAAAATAGGTGAGATAGGCATCTCAAAACAATTAATTCAATATTCAAAGAAATTAGCAGAAAATTGTTAAAGTAAAGGGACTTGTTTCTCGATGAGGAAAAAATTACTTTATCGAGAAACAAACCTGTAATAGAGTGAGATGATATTTGTAATTATTATTTATGTGAAGTGCATGTTTGTTTGTTGTTGTTATTGTTGAAATCAGGTTTTGTGTAATAATTTTTTTGTGTAAAAATTGCGATTATTCAAAAAAATAAAACCGACTTGAAATAAATTGCGTTAAAAATTATTACAAATAATCTAAATGTCCTCGTCAGATCTAACTAAAATTTAATAGGACCACATCAAAAGCACTAGCTATCACATAAGAAACATCATCAAAATTGGTTCATCCAATAAAAACTAATGCGGTAACACACATAAAAATACAATCTGATAATCTCTATCTTTGTTGAAATCTGTTAGAAATTATGAATCTGATAGTTAAGATCTGTCAAATAGTTTTAGAGTTATTCGTAACAATAGTACTTCTCAATGCATTTTGGTATTCGATTTTCTTTTTATGTTAAAACCTGTCGTGGCGCAAAGGCAGAAGCGTGCGGCTGTAAACGCGACAAGTTCAATTCCCATTCCAGGAAATGTTATTATTTCCTGGGTTTGGTAACAAGGCAAAGCGCGGGGTTTAGTTCCGCCACTCAGCACGCAATGCCTCAATTCGGCGGAAAGTGGGGAAAGGAATTTTTGTAAGAGAACGGAGTGTCTAACACTAGGTTCTCAGGTTCCCTCTGCCTACTCTGCTATATGCAACGACAGCGTGAAGTTAAAAAAAAAAGTATAATCTTTATTACACATTACTTATGGTCTTCCCATTATCTTTGTACATCAGAGATGCATACGAGTATATATCATACACGACAGCTTACGTCGAAGAGCACGTAAACTGAGCAATCGATAACCATTTCGTAGTATTAACTGAGTTTCTGAGCAGATTGTATATTAAAAGCTTCTATTCATGCATAGAACAGTACGCTACTGTATCAATTGTATAAAGCAAGTATCTACTACTAACGGTTTTGAAGTTATCATTTCTTATGTGAATATAATTCTATTTTTTACTTATTTTTTTTAAGCTTCACACTGTATCCTGCATATAGCACTCTGTTCGCCATTTTTTGCTCAAATTCGATTGCATAAGTGACGGAATTCAACGCCGCGCTGTGTCTTAAAATCATAATAATATTACTTTTTTATAGCTTCACGCTGTATCCCGCATGTAGCAGGGTAAGCAGAGGAAAGCTGAGAACCTAGTCTTAAGACACTCCATTCACGTAACATGTTCACTCGTCACTTTTCGCTAAACTGAGGTATTGCGTGCTGAGTGGCGGAATTCAACGCCGCGCTTTGCCTTGTTACCAGAGCGAGGAAGCGAAAATACTAATATTACTCTAAAATCAAATTCACAATTCCAGGCAGACAAAGTTAAGGGAAAAATGTACTCATCAAATGCACCAACCACGCATCTACCTCTGACATTTACGGTAGCTTTGACATCAATGGGTATAATTTTCCAGGAACCCTTAGTTGCACTGAACTGTTAATATAATAGCGACTAATATGATATCGCGGCTTTACTTGCATTTAATTTTTTTACTATGACTAATGCAAGTTACGTATGAATTTGAGGCTAGCTAATATTATAACTTTAAAAAAATGTACGTCTGTTAGCCTAATAAACAGATAATAATTAAAATTTGTATGGAATTCCAAAAATTGAGGCATATAAATATTTTTAATAAATATATATGGTAAATTAAGTAAGATTAAACGAAGTGCAGAGTTGTGTTCCGTCAACCAACACACAATATCTCTAAATAGGCCGAAATAGAGAACAACAGGTTATATCTATCTACCTTAAAAAGTTGTAAAAAATATTAATAAAAAATAAAAAATATATAGGTATACACTATTATCTCATTATCCTGGTCATTCTGATAAATACATATATCAGGTTCATCATATGAAAATTGTATTGTCATCGGACGAGTGCAATTTTTCAAGCAAATGGAATTACAAGAAGTGGGGTAAATTAACGTTGAAAGATTTTCTTAATGGAATGATGAACAGATTCTGTGAATCTAAACTATAATAAAACAGTTAAAAATGTGTTTAGAAAATGAAGAAATTAACAAAAAAATAATTTACAGTGATGAAAAAAAGAGTAAAGGAATATGAATCTAAATTTTTAAAATATTAATGTCTGTCTGTTTGTACGCGTATCTTTAGAATCACTAGATTCATATGAATGAAACTTTTTATTGTACAGCTATTAGGTCTTTACAGGACTTCAATAATTTTGAAAAGTGGAACATCTCATGCGTAATTTATAAGTACTCATATATGTTGGCTTATATTTGTGTAAGATTTGTTTTTCGCACTTCCACACCTGCAAATCTTTTACTTCTCTTTCATATCCATAGGTACTGGAAGATATCTCTAACAGAGATAAGTCCACTTTTGACCACAGCTTTGTTAATATTGTATTGATTTCTGTCACAAAGTGCAATATGTGGATCGATAATAGACAAAAAAATTATCTATAAGAAATTTGGAAAAGACACCTTCACAAAAGTTGTTCGTTGAGATGCAAATTTTCCACCGAGTCTAAAGTTCAATGTCATTGGGTGGTAAATGGATGTAGTACGACAAGGGTCATAAAGTCCATGCAAACGAAATTGCAGGCATCAACTAGTATGTAATAAATACATGCAATTTGTTATAATATCTGACCTTAGCTACCTTTTTATATTGCTTCTCGGAAATTAAAGAATTTATATTACATTTATTCAATATTTATTGCAAAAGCTTAATTATACTAAAAGCACGAAAAAGCAATAAAAATGCATTGATTTTTTATATATCTCAAAAGTATTTTATTTACGAAGTTTATAATGATTATCAGCAGGAAATGCCTAAATTCGACAAAACGTGGGGAACGGGAATGTTAAAAGAGAACGGAGTGTAACGCTAGGTTCTCTGGTTCTCTCTGCCTACCCTGCTATAAAGTCAAAGTCAAATAATTTTATTCAAAATAAAGTTACAGGTCAAATTTTTTGAACGTCAAATAATTTACCACCAGTTCACTAAACTATTAAGTTTAGCCTCAGACCTGAGAAGAACCGGCGCAAGAAACTTAGCGGGACTTTTTTTTCTCATAATTCAATGCTTTACAAATATTTATTAGTGAATGTGAATTATATGCAGGATACAGAGTGAAGCTAAAAAAAATAATGGTTATCTATCTGGTAACCCAAAGAGCGGCGTTCTATTCCACCTCTCAACATACAATGACTGCTTCGGACGGAAAGTGAAGAACGAAGAGTCTTAACACTACGTTCTCTCTTTTTACGTTCACCTTATTATGTGAAAAGAGAGTGAAATAGCAAAAACAATATCCTCTGAAAGTATTTCTCTCTATAAATAGTCGCAAAGTATGAGTAATGTTTATTGTAACGGAAACTTTAGAGGCATATAAGTAGAAAATTGCTAACTATTATATTATTTGCTTATACTATACGTTATATATACTATTTTTTATAGATAAAAGCATAAATTAAGGCAAATTTTTATGTCATTTGAACCCGTACCTTTTAGGTAACACCTGTGAACGTTTTAATTAAATTTTGACATGCTAAAATTACGAGTTCTTTATAAAATTGAATTTATTTAATATTTTGCATTATCATGTCATGCATTCACCGCGCAAGTGCAGGGAGAGGGGCTTGGAGTAGTGCCTGGGATTTGCGACAAGAGTTTAGGTCTAAGGGCTCCTTTAAAATAACTAACCTAAAAGTGTGTTTTTTAGTTATTTGTAATTTTTTCAGTTAAACTTTGTATTAAAGGTTATTTATTTAGTTTTCTCTTCATATTATTGTAACCGGTCCTTGATAAGTATGCATAATTAATTCAATATTTCAAATTCGCTCAAAATCGCGTTCAAAGTATCCCTTACGAACATACATAGAAACAACTAAAGCTAATAAAATGTTAACAACATATGTAAAAAGATTTTTTTCTACAAAATGATATAGCACAGTAAAACATGTTAACACTTACAAACTAGTAGGTACCAAGAGGCCTATTTCTTTAAGTATATTCCGTCACATAATGAGCACAGCGGGCCATCGCCCGCGGCGAGGTGCGCTACGAGTGCACTATACGAGTATAAACGCAATATCATAGTAACCATTAAGCTAAATATGTATGTATATTTTTAAAACTACGCATCTTCTGTATATCAAAGGAGAGATGAAAACATTGTGTTAAAACATTCTGTACTACACATACATACATACATACATACATAGCTTCACGCCGAATCCCGCATATAGCAGGGTAGGCAGAGGGAACCTAGTGTTAAGACACTCCGTTCCCCACTTTCCGTCGAATTGAGGCATTGCGTGCTGAGTGGCGGAATTTAACGCCGCGCTTTGCCTTGTTACCAAACCCAGGAAATGAAAAATTCCATTTCGTTCCATTCTCTGGAGTGGGAATCGAACCCACAACCTGTCGCATTTACAGTCGCACGCTTGTGCTTCTGCGCCACGACAGACGTTATATACGCATTGAAATCTGAAATAATCGTAAATAATAAAAATATCCATTCATTCAATCAGCTAGTTATACTCGTATATAAGAATTACGACTTGATAATAAACACCGAACACGATAAGGAACAAAATTAATGCAAATATTGCATCTGTGATGTCATTTTTCACGCGTTCTTAATAATTTATGGATTGCACTTTAGGTGTTTAAAAAATTATTTAAGCAACATAAGTACTCTTTAAATGATCTTCTCGTTAATGTGTTCGTCCTGACAAGGGCATTAAGTTAATGCTATGAAAAAATAATGGATTATCATTGGATCCAGATACAGGTACCAATTTTCAATTTGAAAAGTTTGTATATTAAAAAAAAGACACTACTAACATAGTAAAATCTTATGTATGTATAATTTCATCTAGTCATTACGTATTAACATTACGTTCTTTCGCCCACGTATTTCAGAAATTTAACCGACATTCTTACTGTCGTCGAATAATTAAAAAGAACCTAAGATATCTTAGAAGTCACTCCGTTCTTTTTCTTTTTCGCTCTTTTAACTACCAGTGGCAAGGAGTGAAAATTTTATTTAGGCAAGCCGGTAAATTAAGGGAAGCCGATGTATATATTTAGGGAAGCCGGTACATATATTTAGGGAAGCCGGTAATTTTTAGGGAAGCCGATATATTTAGGGAAATCGGTATAAGCTGTCAAGGTATTTCGTAATTTCACTATACAATTTTGGCCATGACCTTCTCTTTTTAGGTCTATAAGATGTCAGAGCTTGTTTTTTTGCAGTTTTACGCCCAATATTTTCCTGGCAACCTTTTTTTTAGCTCTCACACCTTGTTAGACTTTGTTTTTTCGAGCTCCACATTTTCCTGACGAGCTTTTTTTTAGGTCTTCGACTTATACCTTGAAAAGTTAGGCAAACCGGTGGGAATCCAGTTGTATGGACGCCTCGCCACTGCTAACTACACTACACTAGGTTAGGAGGACAATAGGTTCTCTCTGTCTAGGATAAAGCGTGAAGCTGCTTTTTTACAACAAACAATAATAATACTCAATCACATACAAACACCACATACGCCAGCATCAAAAAGTCTACCACTATACTTACGTTAAGTTCTTAGAAAATCATAACATAAACCTATGAAACAAAAGTCCCATCGATAACATCTAATAAGATAAGATTTTAAAGTATGTAGAAGTATGTAGACTTCAAAATATACAAAAACGAAAACTAAATCGATATTTCCCATGAAGTCAAGAAATAATTTATTTTCACTATAAAATACGCCATGTTATATACATAATACGGTCCACGTATAGTATTTAAACGAACGTCAAAGGTCGTTACTCTAGCGTTTACTAAACCTTGACATAACCTCAGAAATCTCAGTAATGTGAGTTTGGATAGAAATCTATGTAATAAAATTAATATGACGAAATGAAAACCTAATGAGGATAATTACTTGCTTAAATATTATAATTTTACGACATCATTATATTAATACGTGATGGAAAGACTTTGTACCCTTTTTTACGAAAATTTTGCGGACGAAGGAGTAATAAATTTGGCATAGTTTAAAGATTTTATGGAGGAGTGCAGAAAGCCAATACTATTTGTAATAATACATACATAGCTTCACGCTGCATCCCGCATATAGCAGGGTTGGCAGAGGGAACCTAGTGTTAGGACACTTCGTTTCCCACTTTCCGCCGAATTGAGGCATTGCGTGCTGAGTGGCGGAACTCAACGTCGTGCTTTGCCTTGTTACCAAACCCAGGATATGAAAAATTCCATTTTCTAGAGTGGGAATCGAACCCACAACCTGTAGCGTTTACAGTCACGCGCTTGTGTCTGTGCGCCACGATAGGCGTTATTTAGGATGTTTGTAATAATGTAATAGAAATACTTAGATAAAATTAATAAAATAAATATTACACACACACTACCATTAGCTTGATATCCATACATATATGTGTAAAATGGCATATCCGTTGCCAAGGCAACGCGTAAAGAGGCTTTCTAGTAAATTTAACAGTATGAAATGGAAACCTAACAAAACTAATTACTTGCTTAAAGAATATTATAATATTTCAATATTATTATTTTCGTGAAACATTTTGACATTGACCACTTAATTAAGTTGACCGCAATCGTGGCGTGGTTAAGAAGAGTATAACCGTACACGACATGTTTTATTAGGAACTTGTGGAAAATGCTGTTGACCCTGTTGGTCTTTGACACCGGGGAGTGTACTCAGCATTGGCGAGAGGTGAAAATTTTGTAAAGGTAAGCCGATATATTTAGAGAAGCCGGTACATATAAGTTCGACCTGGGAATGGTATAGGATCTTAATATTTTACCAATGTGTCGTTTACATTTTTTTTTGATATCCCTAACCTGCTAGTAAGTCGACTACTAATTTAATATAATTTACAAAAAGCAAGCCGATGGGAATCGTGTTATACGGACGCATCGTTGCTAGTACTCAGTCCATGCGAGAAATGTTAGCACTACGCTAGGGTGTCCCCTGCGGGACTGGAACTTCGACTCGGGATGGCCGAGCGAACGCAGTCGATAGTTGATCATTGATGTTTTTATTTGGAATAGTTTAGGACATCGCAGCACACCAGGGCGGTTGAAAATCGATCCCAAATTTAGGGAATAATTACATATGGTGTTTCTACACTACGCTATGCTAAAACAAAGCCCAGCGTTTAGTTTAACCACTCAATTTCATGCGGGAAGTGAAAAACACGTGTCTTTCTGTCTTCCAAGATATGCGGGAAAAACATGAAGATGGTAAAAAAATTTTTTTAACTTCACGCTGTATCCCGCATATAGCAGGGTAGGCAGAGGGAACCCGAGAACTTAGTGTTAAGACACTCCGCTCTCTTTCAAAAAATCCGTTCCCCACTTTCCGTCGAATTGAGGCATTTTGTGCTGAGTCGCAGAACTCAATGCCGCACTTTACCTTGTTACCAAGCCCAGAAAATGAAAATACTAACATTTCCTGGAGTGGCAATCGAACCCACAACGTGTCGCATTCACAGTTTCACGGTTGTGCCTCTGCGCCACGACAGGCGTTAAAAATATTTAAGTTATATTTGACTGTCTAATTACACAATGTGAGTCGTTAGATTCAACAAACATGTGTCTTCGCAATGAAAGGGAGATGCGTAAAGATAAAGAATTGACTAATCGTTACTATCTACACAGCCTTGACTTTATACTTGTCATAGATTAAAAATACGCAACGTAGTTACTGAGTAGATAGGCATTAGATTAAGCGTAAGGAGTGCCAATTCATATCTTACTTCGAATTATTTTCATAAATTAGGTCCCCCATCTAGACTAACGCCTGTCGTGGCGCAGAGACACAAGCGTGCGACTGTAAAGCGACAGGTTGTGGGATCGATTTCCACTCCAAGAAATGGAACTTTTCATTTCCTGGGTTTGGTAACAAGGCAAAGCGGGGCATTGAGTTCCACCACTCAGCACGCAATGCCTCAATTCGGCAGAAAGTGGGAAACGCGGTGTCTTAACACTAGGATCCCTCTACTCTGCTGTATGTGAGATACAGCGTGAAGCTATGTACGTATGTATCTAGACTAACAAAAATTGTGACTTTTAATTTCGCCACTAAACCTGCGTCTTTACTGTGTGAATATTAAATAATAAAATAAAAAAAATATATTTCATGGTGTAACGCCTTCTAAAAATGACACCCTTTAATATAATACTCATATTAGGAGTGTTTTATATAAATATTTTTTATGGCGCCCGCCATTTTGTGTTATGGCAGCCATTTTGGATTAACAAAAATAAAAAATTATCAGGACCAATGGAGTATAGAAAATTTCAACTCAGTGTAGTAGGCAAACATCAAAATTAACTTGCAAGATTTGAAATTGAAGATCCAATTAAAAAAGAGAACAATAGCTTACGTTTTTCTGCTAACCCCAAAAAAAAAATAAAAAAAATAAGTCCTTTCCCAAAAAATAGCAACAAAAAGCACTAATCAATGCTAATTCCTACACGAGATACTAATTAAACAAAACCAAGTAAAAAGATTTAGACAGTTCTCGATTGTGGCGAAACCTTAAAAATCTGGATTAGCGACGACATTTTAGCTGTCACTTACTATATACTCTAACAGATCGATAACTAAGGATTATATACTGCGTCATACGGCTTCGTATTTATATGAGAGCAATTTGAGACGCCGGCGCATTCGACAATTAACCGTCGTATCGAACGCACGTTCATTGCTTTAACCCTTTTTTCTAATTAAATTTAAAATAAAAAATAGTATAAAAAAATCCAAGGGTAAGGACTAAAGCAATGAAACGAGGTTTCTATTGTAAACGATATTTAATATAACAACAATGTAAATAAACACTCTGGTTAAATATACGTAAAATTAATATCTAAATTAGTGTCTTTTATTGCTAGTTTTTACGCAACCATAGACAAAAAGCTACTTTTTACATAAATATTATTTAATAAAAATATAATATATATATTTGAGCAATTCATATATTTAACTATTATGAATCACTCAAGTTATATAAACAGTTTTGCAACTTTTTATATTTAAAAAGCTATTACAAAAATATTCATTCTACGAACCTTGAAGTTTACTCAATACAACTATAGATAAATATTTTTTATCTGTGACAAAAAAAATCGTAAATGGGTATTTCTTCAAGATTTCATTATTCAACTGATTTCTATGGTCCAAAATTTTTGACACTTTTAGCATAATAAAAAGTGTTTCTATGAGAGTACTACTATGAGAATATAATATACAAGAATATATAAGATATATAAAAGAATAGGGATCTAAAATATATGTTTTTTGGTACACCTACTTTCATAGAAACACGTTTTATTATGCAAGTGTAAAAAATTTTAAGCCATATGAATCAGAAAAGGACGAAATCATCTAAGAAATACTCAAAGATATATATTTTAATACATAAAACGTCAAAAAAGTAGTTTCATGTGAAAATTAAGCATCAAAAATATCTATTATAATTATTCATTGAACATTGGACCACGAGAATTTAAAATTCGTTGCAAAACCGTAAAAAACATATACATATAAATTAACACACAAAGCAAACAACACTTTATATATACAAATATATAATAATATATATAACAGGTAACATATTTGTACTATATGATTCAACTGAACGTGTAAGAACCTATACATACTACGAAATTTCCTTAAAACAAACTAAATTTCACTAATCCTTAGTGAATAGCTATATATCATTTACTGTATTAATATTGAAAAAACTTTATTTAAAAATATATTGAATAAATTACGTAATTAACAGAAAAATATAGATTAAAAATAAAATATATATGAAAATTATTAAAGTTAAGATAAATATATTACTCACAAAAAGTAATTAATTTACTGAAAACAAAACCTCTGGCCGATAACAAAAAAAGTTAATAATTAATTCAAACAGTTCCACACTTAATAAGACCTTGCTTGCTTACTTTTGCTCAAATAAAAAAAAAAACATTTACGTCTATTACGACATAATATAAACGTCAAAGATAAAATAACTTTTATAATAAATATTTTTATTTTTGTATTCCTATTAAATATTTTTTCTAAAATTGTTTTGTTTTTTTTTAATTCTAATACCTTGAAAAGTGTAAAGATAAACTGCCTATATCTAAAAGAGATTATTTAATTGACAAGAGAATATCACTAATTATGTAGATAAAAAGATCAGATCTTATTGCTAAATATTATTATTAAAAAAGATAAAAGTTGGCATATTTTGTTTACTCTGTAACCGCTAGATCAATAAATATTAGTCTATGGATTTTAATTATTTGAATAATTAAATTTGTTATACACTATTTATTAAAAATTCGTACGAAGCGTGAATAAGTTGTTGACAAATCAAGTGCTCTCTTCAGGTCAGGCATTTTTGAATAAGTGTTATTGATAAACTATGTTTTTGGTTACTGCACAAAATACAATTTTTGTACCTGAAAATTTGTTATTTTTTTGTCATTTAGACATTTATTCACCCTATGAATATGCAAAGTAAATCCTACTGCCTATTTAAGTTTTAAAATGCAAGTCATTATGAATATGGTGCTGAAATATATTTACTGCAAATCCTAAATATTAGCTGCTAACGCGGAGTTGAGAATAAATTTTTTTTCTTTGCTAAAATATTTTTCGTTAGTTTAGTTAATTATTTATTGCATGAATTCTCAGGTTAAGGCAAAGCTCTATAATATTTGTTAAGTGACATGAAATTATTATATATGTAAATTAAATTACTATATATAAATTTTAAGTAGACCAAATTTTTTTAAATTCTGTGAGCTACTTGCTGAAACAACTGTATCTATACATTTTTATAGTTTTCAATAAAGATGATACATACGAATTATGATAGAAAATGTGGCGAACGGAAATATTAAAAAAGAACGGAGTGTCTCAACACTAGGTTTTCTGGTTCCCTCTTCCTACCATGCTAAGTGCAGGATACAGCGTGAAGCTTATAAAAAGAGAAAAATAACACGTCAAGATAGGTAACCATTTCAAAAGTCAAAAGTACAGTATGACAAACAGTGATCCAACGTCTCACTTATTGCCACCTACGCAACTTTCAAGCTCTCGCCACCACTTATTAGAACCCACTCGTAATAAAAGTATATCCGAGCGGAATTGAAATGAGAAACAAACGAATAAACCATTGTATGGTTCATTAAGAACTAAATGCGAGGATTTGTTTTGTGATGGACTTTCTGGAAATTTCTAGGTAATAATTGTAATAGTCTAAATATAGAGCATGGAATTAAATATAGGAATACGACGATAATTTAATAGATTTTATTTAAAATAATAAACGGCGGAACTCAACGCCGCATCAAACATAAATACCAATACTTATATAAGACGGTATCTAAGTGATAACAAAAGTTCGCGTGACATGGCACCGAACACTATAAAATAAAGCGCCCGAGGTTCTACTGATGACGTGACAATACAATTTATAGTCGAATTTGAATAGACACGACCTGCTTAATGGAAAGGAGTCATCGTAACTTTTTGTAAGTTTTTTCACTTTTTTACTAAGTTTCGATATATCGTGTGTTTCAGGAGTTCACACACTCTTGCGTGTGATAGACGAAAAAAAAGTTTTTTTTTTTAACATCACGCTGTATCCCGCATATAGCGGGGTAGGCAGAGGGAACTAGAGAACCTAGTGTTAAGACACTCCATTCTCTTTCAACATTTCGTTCCCCACTGTCCGCCAAATTGAGTTTAATTATACTTTTAAAAATTAATATACTTTTAAAAGTTAAACTATATTTTTTCAATAATAGTAAAGTTAAATTGCAAGTAATGTTAAATTAGTAACAGATCCAGGGCATATAATTTATTGTACCCCATACAGAATCAACATCTACCAAACTATTCGGTCATAAGAGATGCACTAGACAAAAACCGGTGGAGGCAGATCATACGCTCCAGATGCAACCCTGATACTGACCGCGATCCTCGGACATTAGGGACCGGCTAGAGAGAGAGACCCCACATAGTAAGAAAAGCAATAAAGAAGATAGACAATAAGCGAGATATAAGTTAAGTTACAAACAACATGAAGCTGCGAAAAAATATATGTAATAATATATTTATTATACGCAGAGGCACAAGCGTGCGACTGTAAAAGCGACAGTTTGTGGGTTCGATTCCCACTCCAAGAAATGTTAATCTTTTCATTTCCTGGGTTTGGTAACAAGGCAAAGTGCGGTGTTTCGCTACTCAGCACGCAATGCCTCAATGCGGAGGAAAGTGGTGAACAGAATTGTTGCAAGAGAACGGAGTGTCTTAACACTATGTTCTCAGGTTCCCTCTGCCTACCCTGCTATATGCGGGATAATGCATGAAGTTAAAATATATATATATATATATATATATATATATATATATATATATATATATATATATTTATTATAATATAATTTTTTGCAACTTCACGGCAGAAGCAATCAAAAACAACCTAGACAAATCAAAACACTCCGTTCTTCACTTTCCGCCTGAAAACAAAACATTACGTATTGAATGGTTAAAAAGCCAACGCCGAGCACTGATAAAAATAATTTAATATGGTCATTCAATTCTCGTAGGGATCGAACTCACAAACTATCCCAGACGTTATCCACTGCACCACCATGGCCTATATTACTTAGAATATTGACTTTTCATTTCAAATAATGTTTGACCTACATATAAAAAATATTTAAGTAAAAAAATCGTTTCCCTATAAAAAAAAAGTTTTTCTATATGTATAATAATATGAACTTCGACACATGATGATACTCTAACGTTAAACAGAACACCGTGATTGAGGGCTGTCAAGATCACAGGATAGTTATTTTTATGAAGTTTATTTTAAGTTTGGTTCCAAATGGCGGCAGATTTTCTGAGAACAGTATGATATATCTTTCTTTTTTCATCTTTACGCATCTCCTGTCTTATTTCATGTAGCTTTTTAACACGCAAAATTTCTAGTCTTCAGACATTAAGGTCTTTATCAAAAGACATTGCGTGGTGGTAAGCGAAACCCAACGCTTCCCTATCTCTAAATAGTTATCGTCAATATAAACATTCCTTCAAATCGTAATCGAACTCACAACCCCCGCCTGTACTATGACTTAGATCAACTGCGGCACGATACATATAACGCGTGCAATATCCATAACTATAGGTCCTACGTATACTGGTACAAGTGTAAAAGTAAAACTTTGTAACAAAATTGTTAGTTTCTTGAATAAAAAATCTTTTGAATAATTATAAAATTACAATTATCAATCCTTTGAAATGATGATGGCTGTCGAAGGCCAGAGAAACAAGCGTGCGACTGTAAACGCGTTGGGAGTTCGATTCCCAATCCACGTAATGAAAATATTAAATAATATTTATTATTCCCATTTCCTCGCACTGGTCACAAGCCAAAGCGATAAAGCATTTAACAACTGTACCACATGACACATGTCGCATGCGAAGCTGTCATTGTGAATACATGCAAAGCCTTCGCAATGTTGCTTACGTAAATAGTTATGTGAATAAAAAATCATAGACAATATTTCTCTTGCATGTATAACAAGGTATAGGCAGAGGAAATTCTGTGTTTAGGCATTCTGTTTTAAAAAAAAATAGAGAGTGGAGCTTGGACAATGGATGCAAGCATTAATGTACATTTTAAAGGGCCTCCTTAAGCCTACACTTAGGTCATAAGCTTCAGGCTCTGGTCCGAGCTCCTCTCGCTGTAAAGCGATGGTCCTGGTATATCTTCTATAGTACGTTGAAAACCAAAAACATCTTAGCTAGATACTCGTCAAATATTATTTTCAATAACTGTTCAATTCAAATGAGAAAAAAATGTATGCCCAATATATAACCTATTTATATATTTAATTTAACAAACAAAAATAATTATAGTAATACTGTAGAGTAATACCGTACAGAAGTTTAATCTGTAGTTTGGTGTAACAAAATTAATTCAGGTGTAATAAAATGAACCCCTGTCGTGGCGCAGAGGCTCAAGCGTTCGACTGTAAACGCAACATGTTGTGGGTGCGATCCCACTTCAGGAAATGTTAGTAGTTTCATTTCCTGGGTTTGGTAACAAGGCAAAGTGCGGCGTTGAGTTCCGCCAATCAGCACGCAATGCGCAATTCGGCGGAAACTGGGGAACGGAATTGTTGTAAGACACTAGGTCCGCAGGTTCCCTCTGTCTACCCTGTTATATGCGGGATACAGCGTGAAGTTAAAAAAAATAATAATAATTCAATGTCTTTGGATGCAATAAAATTAAAAACAATAATAATAAAAAAATAAAGATTTAAATTTATAATATATGAACTTTGTAAAAAGTAGATTAGAAATAAGTAATCGATTAGGAAATCATCGATAATGCTATTTTAGGTCGATAACGAGTATATTTTTAATGAGTCATAGGATAACAATTATTATGTTCAATATAGTAATAATTGGATACATATACTACGTTGTTACGTAAAATCGTTACAGGAAATGATTTTTACCGAATTGTTTAAGTAACGGATCTTAACACCGCACTTTGACTTTCGACCTTACTATGACAGTGAAATGAAAATAACTTAAATATGATTTTTTTTTCTTAAGTTTTAAAGTGTTACTTAGGAAACAAAAAACATATTTAAAAAACGTTAACGTATGATAAAATTTAATTCAAAGATTGAGAATGGAACCCACACTCAATTTAACCCCAACGCTTATAGTGGGATGCTGTTCCACTGCACTACAATGGGCACAATTTCTTTTTGTCTTTTTTTTTTAATTAAAAATGTCTAGATCTAGACTTAAATGTAAAAAAAGAAATAAATATATAAGAAACTGTTGGTAGCTTTTGGGATTTTCATAATTTAACAATATGATTAATTTTCATGGAGACTGGACTTAAATATGAGATGTAAATGTGGTAAATTATTTGACGTTCAAAAAATGAAGCTTGTAACTTCTTATTTTGAATAAAATTATTTGACTTTGACTTTGACTTAGAACAAATTTTTAGAACTGTACGTTATTTGAATGAGCAACCCTTACTTACATCTTATTATTAATAACTGAGCTACGATGGTGCTAAAATTCTTTTAATTTGAATTATACCTCTTATAACTTATTTAATGTACTTTAAAATTCTTGTTTGGCAATGACAATTTGGCTTTTCGTAATAATAATAATTGTTTACCAATATCGGTGACTTCAGAGTGTAAATCTATTAACTAATTTTTAATTGAACAAATAAAAATAAATCATTCTTAAACAATATAAATATTTGAGTAGCTCTTTACATTAGGTTTAACCGCGAACTTTTGAAGTCACTTGTCACTTCAGCTTTACTTTTCGCGCCTTTTTGGCTACAATAATAAGAAGAAAACCTAGTGTCAAGACACTTTATTCGCTTTCTACCCAAATTCGAGACATTACATATTACAGACATTAGACATGAGGGGACTTGACACCTCTTTCCTTTCTCTTACTTTGTCTTACTCATCCAAGAAATGAAAAGTATTTAAATATAATCATTTCTTTTGAGTGGGAATCGAACCGAAAACCTATTGTGTTTACTGTCAGACGATATAATAATAATAATATGTTACAATTTAATAGTTATGGTCTATAATATTGACTATTGATTTAATCTCTCCTTGAACGTGTGTACACAACTGAAATACACAAGTATAATTGTCATGTAGTACAAAAACATCATTAAATTGGTTCCCATAAGATATTTCCTTCTCTCTTAGAAACTGAGTGACCGATTTTAATATGGTTTTCATTATTATTTAAATATATTTACGCAGATATTATTATGTCCTACTAATATTAAATGTAAAAGTTTATGAGCATGGATGGATGTTTGTTATTTTTTCACATAAAAACTACTGAACGGATCTATGTAGTAATGAAGCTCATATATAGCTTCACGTTGTATCCCGCATATAGCAGGCTAGACAGAGGGAACCTGAGAACCTAGTGTTAAGACACTCCATTCTTTTTCCGTCGTCAACGTCTGTCGTGGCGCAGAGGCACAAGCGTGCGACTGCAAACGCGTCAGTTTGTGGGTTCGATCCCCACACCAGAAAATTAAAATTATAAATAATATTTAGTATTTTCATTTCCTGGGTCTGGTAACAAGGCAAAGCGCGGCGTTGAATTCTGCCACTCAGCACGCAATACCTCAATCCGCCAGAAAGTGGGGAACGAAATTGTTAATACATAGGTTACAATGAAAAAATATTTTGTCTAATTTAGCCATAACATAACCACAAGTGTCAAGTATACTATATTTTTTGTCGAACGCCACAATCACGCAAAAAAAAAGACAGAAGCAATCCATACTAACATTAAAATTTGACACTTAATCATGTTTTTTTTTAAATAATTATAAAATATAAATGTTTAAATATATTCATCCTCAAGAAGGGTACACTATATTAAAATTTTTTACATTATATTGCCTACCAGTACATATGAGATTCAAAACTATACGCGACGATATAAATTACTCGCACGTGTTTCGTAATCTTTCTAAATCGAGCTGTTTGTATGGAAAAATCCTATTCACGTTTCGGCTAAGTCAGGGTAATATTTTAGCCAATTAAAAAAATAAATATTTTAAAATTATTTTAATGACATTAGTTTCTAAGGCAAGATATTTTTTAATATATGAATGTATAACTATATTTTTTAAATTATTTTTCTCTTCGTTTCGTTCCTAAATTCGTAAAATGGTAGATATCATATCTACATATAAATACGTGAAGGAAAATCTTTGGGTCCTTTTTACGAAAATTAAGCGAACAGAGGAGAATGAAACTTGGCATACTTATAGTTTATATGGCGAAGGAGTGCAACATGATAATATCTTTTTTAAATAATGCATAAAAAGTATATTAAATTAATAAAATAAATGTTATACACACTACCATGGTTTGACATTCACGTTTATATAGTGACATATACATACATAGCTAAAGACAACGCGTTGTTAACGCGTCACCGGGGCAACTAGTATTTCTTATTGCTTTTTCTTTTCTTTCTAAAACTATTTACCATATGCAATAGTAGACCCGATGATGCATAAAATACGGGTTGTCTTAGCAACATGTAAGTGTACAGTGCATACGGTAGTGTGAGCCATAATTATTTTATCAATTTAATATATTTATAATGCATTACTAAGTAAGAGTTCCGCTACTCAGCACAATGCCTCAATTCGGCGGGTCGTGGGGAACGGAGTGTCTTAACACTAGGTTCTCAGGTTCCCTCTGCCTACCCTGCTATATGCGGGATACAGCGTGAAGCTACGCATGTTTGTATGTATAACGCATTAGTATTAAAATATTAACTTTTTACTCTTCCTCCATGTCAACTTTAATATTGCCAAATTTCATAGTTTTCCGTCCGCATGATTTTTGCAAAAAGGAGTCTAAAATTGTTCTCTCCCGTATTAATATAATGATTAAATTATGACATCATAATTTATATAATTTCTATATACTTATAGAAACTTGGTCTATTCATACAAACTTTTAAAAATTGACTTCTTGAAAGATATTAGATACTAACTACTCCAAACTTGCTTATACTTTCAATCGTATTCATTTATATATGCATCGTCTACAAAATAGACCTATGGAATATAACACGGTAAATATAATATTACATTCCAGTTTAATTTCAAATTTATTATAATTAGTTAATATTTTTAATATAACGCCTGTCGTGGCGCAGAGGCACAAGCGTGCGACTGTAAACGCGACAGGTTGTGGGTTCGATTCCCACTCCAGGAAATGGAATTTTTCATTTCCTGGGTTTGGTAAAAAGGCAAAGCGCAGCGTTGAGTTCCGCCACTCAGCACGCAATGCCTCAATTCGGAGGAAAGTGGGGAACGGAGTGTCTTAACACTCTAGGTTCCCTCTGCCTACCCTGCTATATGCGGGATACAGCGTGAAGCTAAGTATGTATATAATATTTTTTTACTACACATAGACAAAGACCATATTAATTATCCGTATACAAATTTTCCCCAATTAAAAAAAAACACAAGTTAATTTGGCAGAATCCAACATGACTTGGTCTAACAAAGCCATAAAAATTAAAATATAAAAAAAAAGATAGTTCCAAGTTTGAACCACATTACCGCGTATATTCGAATACTTAGTGCACCACGATAATGTCAACTGATATAAATATCATATCAAAAAATATTATTATTACATATTTTAATACTTTTTCATCCTCAAATTAAATAAATAAATAATATAAATAAGATAAAAAACAAAAAGCAAAACATTAGATGTCATTGCTAAATCCTATCTGCTCATAGCAACTATGAAAATTAACTATTTCCTTCTATCCCTATATGCATATCGCTTTATAACAAAATTCAATTATCTATATATTTCTATATAAAATGCATAATTAAGAAACAAACATACAACGTACAGCCAAAACTATTGGCTATAGAAGGCGAAAATTTGGCAAGTAAACTCCTTGGGGAGTATAGGGGAGTGCTGAAAGAGGACATCGCACCATTAGAATATAGGGACCAAATCAAAAACAATCATCGTTTTGATTTTTTGCCACGAAACGACGTAAAACAACAATCTTTATCTTTGATTAAAACAAAAATAGACATTAAAATATAATTTTTAAAAAAGTCATGTCGTTTCGCAAAAAATTATATTTTTTAAATAGGTACACTATAATTCTAAAGGTGTGACATATTTAAATTCCTATTAAAAACGGCTAAAATGTGAGATTTTATAGTCCACGCGAACAAAGTCGCGGGACACAGCTAGTATATTATATTATTATTTTTGCAACGTGAAAATATTCTTACAAAACATCGGAAATTAGGTTTTAGGCTTATCAACTTTGGTGATATAAATATCCAAACTGTACTAACATTTTAAATGGAAAGTGTTTGTATGTTTGTCCTCCTCGTACGTTGCAACGAAAAATCCTGTTATGCTACTTTTTACCGTGGTAAAATATCTCAATCTCTTAAGGAAGGCACTATACTCATATGACATGTATGAAGAAATTATTGTTAATTCCCATTAACCACGCGAGCGAAGCCACGTGTAACAACTAGTAAAGTGTAATTCATTTATAATTTTAATAAGGGGTATTCATAATATATGAGATCCCTATAATGTATACATGTTTTGTGGTATACCTATATACTTTTATAGGGACACGTTTTAATATACCAAGTGTCATAAATTTTGGGCCATATGAATCAGAAAAGGATATAAACCTTGAAGAATTACCCTAAATAATAAATATTAGACTTCAATTAAAAATATATCCTAAAACAAAATGGGTAATCGATATATATATAATTAAATTAAATAAATATTTATATATACGTTTCACCCCCTAACCCCACCCCCCTGTCGGTCAGTCGCGCACGCATGCAGTAGAGAGTAATAGCAACCTGTGAGCCGTTGTCGCAGAGTGTCGTCCAGTTCGCGGTCAGCGCGCTGGGCTTCGGGGTTCGGCTTCGGAGCTGCTGGGAACACCACTAGCACGATGCTCATGTTGTCTTTGCTACCCTGTAAATTAATTTTTATATGTACAACAGTACAATATATTGATTATGATTTATGTATACTTATATCTATATAGCTTCATGCTTTATCCCGCATGTAGCAGGTTAGGCAGAGGGAACCAGAGAACCTAGTGTTAGGACACTGCATTCTCTTTTAATAATATTTATAAAATTATTCAATTTCGAAATATATTTAAGGAAAAGGAAACAAAAAACTATATGATAAGCTAATTAACAAAGTTGTGCTTTTTACTTTAAAAAAAATCAAATAAAAATAACATACTTTTTGTCTACAATCAAATTTAATTTTAAAACATATTTGTAATTTCACCATTAAAATGACATAAGACTAACAATTGTTTTTAAAAAGCCATATCCACCACAAACTTACCTTCAATTTTTACACATATATATTATAAAGTAAAGAACAGTCAATTGTAAATACAACAATATACACCCACACACAAGAAATGAATGAAACTCGGCAAAGTTATTGAAAAACTAACAGCAACTGACAGACATGCTCATTGTTGTAGTACAAGCAAATCTGATCAAATATAGTGACACCATTTCTATGGATGGATGAATGAATACCCTTTAAGTGTGGAAAATTGATATACCTAATTCTTTTTTTTTATTTCTCTTATAGTTTCATTTGACATTTTGTTATATCTTTAATAGTCTACAAGTATGTTTATCTGCAGCCAATTTTAATTTAAAAAAATACTGAAATAAGTTTTGTCTAAACAAACTATAAAGATAAATTTATTGAAAAAAAATATCAGTTTTCATGAAACAATTATTTAATACTATCTTTTAGATAGTAATGAAAATCCCAATTGTACTATAGTTGCTAGAAAAAAATGTAATATTTTCCCCTAATGAAAGTAATGCATAGCTTTACACTGTATCCAGCATATAGCAGGGTAGGCAGAGGGAACCTAGTGTTAAGACACTCTCTTCCCCACTTTCCGCCGAAGTGAGGCATTGCGTGCTGAGGTGGCGGAACTCAACGCCGCACTTTGCCTTGTTACCAAACCCAGGAAATGAAAAATTCCATTTCAAGGAATGGGAATCGAATCCACAATCTGTCGCATTTACAGTCGCACGCTTGTGCCTCTGCGCCACGACCGATGAATGTAATGAATGTAAGTAATAGTTCTCTCTGACTACCCCACTAGGGATAAAGAGTGAATTACACTTATTTCTTTCATACTTACCTACCTAAGTAGGTAAGTATGAAAGAAATAAGTGTAATTGAATTGAGTGCAGAAACGACGTAAGTCCGGATTTTCAAATTGTGCAGGAGGGATAAAAAAGTGCCTTGCTAAGCTAGTTTAAATCGATTACGAATTTATGCACTTTTTGTGACTTACGTTGTTTCTGCACTCACCGATTCAAATGTCACGTTTTAGTAAAACCACAAATTACCGAATTCTAGTCATTTTTTTTTTAAATTGCCATATAATCATTGATATACATTTGACATACATTTGTTTACTAATATTAAATTCATTGTATAAATATTCCTTAAGTCCAAGTAACTAAGCACTATATTTATAGATATTAATAAATATGACATAACTATTATGGGTTTTACACATTTTGTGTTTTTCCTTCCTAAGTCAAATTACATAATATTATAATGGCTTACTATGATGTTAAATTTAGAATAAAATACTTACGAATAAAACTAAACTAACTCAAAATCTTAATTATTAAGAACCTTTTTTTTTAATATGATTAATGAAGAGATAATTAATAATTATAAAAAATGGTAGATTTCTCGAAGGTATTCCAGATTAAAAATTTGATCTGGAAAGAAATTATTGGAATTGCATCATATATTGATAAACAAAGAAATGTGTCATGTATCATAACAGTTTTCTTTTACTATAGGTTATTAACTTGTGTATGCCAATTTTCACTCCATTTTTATTTATTCATTAAAAAAAATAAAACAATTGACCAACTTAACACACAAGCATAAATTTTTTAAGATTTTATATAAATACATTGCTTAGTTTACCTATCTATGTATCCTTAAGTTCTTATATTTTTTTATCTTAGAAGTTATATTTAATAATAAAAAGATGCTATGGAAGTCTACCTTACTAGTTTCAACACAATCTAATCTCAGTGAGAAAATTAGTAATTAAATAAAAAAAGGTATATAAAATATTGTCCTGTTTGTATGTTTTCTAACAGAACAAAATTACATTTGTACAAAATGATTTATTACCACAGTAAATATGTAACAAGAGTTTTCTATTGTTACATATTTCATTGATTTACCGCATCACTAACTAGATTATATCGCTTGATAACCACCTTGGTTGAAAGTCAAGCTCATATTAAATTACATGATATATATTTACCTTATAAAGGCAGGTGTCGATGACCTGGTTGGTGATAGCCACAAGGTCATCTGTCAGTTGCAACAAGGAGTGCACATATGCGCACAGATCCTCATTGCTCATGACATCCCAGACACCGTCGCAGGCCAGCACCAGAAACTCGTCCTCTGCCTCTAGCCTCTCATGTACAGACACTTCAGGCTCAGGGGACACCAGCTGCTCGCAGGGTCCGCGGTCCAGCACCTTCTTGTACTCGTAGTCGCCTAACGCTCGCGACACAGCCAAGCTACCATTTACACGCTGTATCATAACTGAGCCACCCGCTTGCACTATACGAGACTTTTCTGAGGGCATTTCCGGTTTGTGATCTGTCGTTGCAAATATCGGTGCTCCATTACGAGCAAGGACTGCACGAGAATCGCCACAATTTGCTATGTATATCTGCTTTGGCGATACGAAAGCGCACACCGCAGTGGAGCCCGACTTCTCTTCGCCGTTGGAAAGCTCAGGCAGTTCCCTCATTTTCTTGTCCAGGTCTAAAAAGCCGGCGCGTATCGCCTCCGCTATATCCTCTCGTCTGAATTCATCGGTTTGCAAGATACACTCGAGGAGATTGTCCGCGCAGTGTGCTGACACTCGAGCACCCGCGTGGCCGTCGAACACAGCGAAATACGACCAGTCCGATAATGTTCCGTTCAGAGTAAGCTGTGCGTGGTGAGCATCTTCCATCTCCACGCGCCAGCCCTGCATCGACGCCACGCCATAACGAAGACCGTTACCTTCTCCGTTCTCGTTATACTTCTTAGTTTCAGGTTTGTTTAAAAAGGCCCCCATGCTGAGTCCCTGTTTAGTGTTACGTTATTCGCACATAGTTCCCACAGCATCAGGCACTCGAACAAACGTCGCCGACGATAACGTTATAAGCAAGAAAGAGCATCACTGGTCCTAAGATATGATCTCGTCTCACAGGTGAACTATAAATCTGTTACACTATATAGTTGGTGACGACGTTTCGGTGAGTCCAGGTGATGGTTTGCACCTAATTTTGCTTCTACGTAATTAGTTTTAAGCTGTGATGTTGCGTAGAACTCGGTGACAAATCGTGCTCTCTACGGAATCGTAAAACGAAAAAGCAACTCAAAAGAATGAATGGCGGACATAAATAGTAATTGTCTATGACTATATTTTAAATAAAAAAAATACAATAGTATTCAACTATAAGCAGCTATAATTTGTAAAATTTAGAAGCTAAGCCATAAAATGAAATATATCTAGATATAAAACAATGGTAATTTACTCAATTTTGTAATTGAATAGTAAAATTACCCATAGATTTGCCTCCACTTGGCAATGTGGTGACTATTCCCTAAAATAAAATATTACTTATCTATTAAGATATAGACAAGTGACAGTACATGACATATTGAAGATAGGTTATGTTATGGTTTTAGGTTATAATTATATAAATAAAATATTTATATAATTTTTATATAAACAATACGACTCCATAAATAATTAATATATTTCCATTAATTTTAACGTGAAAATGCTTAGAAATATTTTATTGCAAAGGTCGGTATTTACTTTGAGTTATATTTCAAAATAAAACATATTTTTATAAATACTATTGGTTCAAAAAAATATTACCAATTGCACAGACTCGTATACATTTACTTCTTAACAGAAATTAATTGGAATTGTTAGCTTATAGTAACTTAATCAAATATAAAAATACAGACCACTAACCGTAAATATCTATAATTTTATTAAGTATTTTAAGAAAAATGATTATTTACAGGTTACCTTTAAAAAATGTTACAAAAGAATACCTCGCACATTCATTGCAACTGAATACTTTAAAACCTGAACTCCACAAACATAGATGTTTATCCATCACTCATATTAATTATAAGAAAAGAAAATCTCCAGAAGAAAAGGTATAAGAATACTATTCAATATTTGTTAATTTGACATTTATTTTAATTTTATTTCTTTTTAATTTTTTAATTAAAATACTTTTATTATATTATAGGCAGTGGAAAATCTAGGCAAAAGAGTTATTAGATACACACCTAAAGCAGGCACAGAAGTAGTTGGTATATGGAGAAATATGACAGTGTCAGAAATAGCAGATGTATTAAAAAAGGATGTTGGTAAGTAAATATTAATATTCACTGCGGGTCTATTAATCAAGACCATCTACTGCAAAGAAGAAAAATTAAACAAAATTAAAACTTAATTATCAATGGATACTTTATGCACCTTTCTGCATTATCCTCTCTAATATATTCTTTATTGTTTGTCGCTTGAGATTGCTTTCATTAATAAGGCCACCATTGTACATTCACTATAAGTTTTTAATTATGTAATTTATATTCTTTATATGGAATAAAGTGTACTAAGCAAAAATGTATAAATAATTGGTCGTGATAAAGCTGGAGGCCTAAAGTACTTTAAATTTCTATAAATATTATTATATTAATATTAATTTTATTTATATGGTTATAAAACTATTATAATTTTTTTGTTATTTATTACTGTAAGAAAATGTAGTATTATAAAATATACCTTTTATTTATATATATAGGTAGTTGAATTCTCACAACAAATTCATACTGAGACTTATAATGACTCAATTTTCCCATACAATTGTACTTTTCTATGAGTAATATTGTTTCTTTTAGAACAAACTGGAAATTCTTGTTTTTGCGTTAATTAAGAGGCATGACTATTCAATTTATTTCTTTTTATTCTGTATAAAAGTACATTTATATAAAATACAACTAAGGTCCATAGAAATTTATTGAACAAAAATACTTTTGATTTTATTCCTACAACCTATTTGGGCTCTGCTACTAAAGAAGCAACGATATTCGTTGTAAAAAAAAGACTAATGAAAAATTGTTTACAGCTAAAACAAAGCACGGCATTGAGTTCTGCAATTTAACACATAATGTTCTGAAATTAGGTAGAAAGCGGGGAGGGAAGTATCATGACTTGTGTCAAGACTGTTTGCTATAAGGGTTAAAAGTGTTTCAGCTTTTTACTATGTTAATATACATACATATTATTTTCTATTGCAGATCATATTTACAAAGCATTGGAATTTGCTGATAAAGACTCCGATATAGAATATAACAAGGACACAGTGATCCACAACCCCCAAATTATAAGAGATGTAGTCAAAATATGTGGATGCAGATTTAAAATAGTTCCTAGACCTGATGCCGAGATTAAGGAAGAAGAAGTAATGTTTTCATAAATTATTAATTTATTTATTAAAAAAACTACTTGATAAATTATTATGCAGCATTTACTTTTGTTTACTCCTGTCGTGGCGCAGAGGCACATGCGTGCGACTGTAAACGCGACAGGTTGTGGGTTCGATTCCAACTCCGGAAAATGTGATTTTTCACTTCCTGGGTTTGGTAATAAGGCAAAACGCGGCATTGTGTTCCATCACTCAGCACGCAAATGCCTCAATTCGGCGGAAAGTGGGGAACGGAATTGTTGTAAGAGAACGGAGTGTCTTAACACTAGGTTCTCAGGTTCCCTCAACCTACCCCGCTATATGCGGGATACAGCGTGAAGTTAAAAAAAAAATATTTTTTTTTAATAATAAAAAAATGACGCCATTGTGGCGTAGTGAACCAACGTGTGATTAAAACGCAATTGGTTGTGGGTCCGATTCCCACTGCGTAATAGGATCATTCTAGAAAGACAAACTCCATTATTGAGATCTCATGCTTAATTCAAATGAAACGGTTTCGTAAACTTATGTACTTTAAGATTCGAAATCAATGGTTGTCTTGTTTTAATGTAAAAATATAAGGTATTACGTTTATTAAGGATTATGATATATTCTTTATTGCACTTTAAAAAAAAAAATAGAAACACGTTAATAGTACAGAGTAGTAATTAGCAACGGTGGACTTATCTCTATAAGAGATATCTTCCAGCCAACCGGTAGATAGGGATCAAAGAAAAAAAATATATAACGGGATGACAGTCCGTACAATAAACAATTAAGATAAACATCTAATCTAAAAAGTAAATATAAAATAAAAAATAAACAAATAAATAAATAAAATAAAATATATACAAACAAATAAATATATACATATATACATACATATCAATTTCAAAACATATATAATATAACCTTATAATAAATATAACTATATAATAAAACCATACATATATATACATACAAATAAATATAATATGAGCGTAATAACGTTACTTTAATGATAAGCACTGTCTAATTCTTTAATTAAATATTTTTTCAATGAGGACTTGAAGGATGTAATTGATGGGCTTTGTTGGATAGGTTTGGGAAGTTTGTTCCAAAGGGACGCAGCATGTACAGTATAGGACTTTAAAAGGAATTTTGTGTTACTCTTTGGAACCTCAAGCATTGGCACTACACCAGACCTCCTTGAGCGTGATGGGGTTGGAAGAGTGCTAAAACGGGAACGGAGATAGGAAGGGAAATTTTGGTAGTTGAGAATCTTAAACAGGAAAGAAAGGATATGCATATCACGGCGAAAACGGATAGGGAGCCAATTAAGCTGAGCTCGAAATTGGGAAACATGATCATACTTACGTAGACTGTATATAAAGCGTATCGCGAGATTTTGAAGACGCTCTAATTTGTTAAGTTGCTCCTCGGTCACATCCAAATAGCAGACATCAGCATAGTCAAGAATGGGCAGGAGAAGACATTGCGCAAGCATAATTTTGGTTTTATGAGGAAGGAAGTATTGGAGACGCTTAAGAGAATGAAAAGAGAAATGCATGCGTCTGCTGATTTCGTTAATATGGGATGTCCAAGTCATGTTGCTGTCTAAAATTAGGCCCAAATTCTTCACTTTGTCATAGAACGGAATTTGTGTTCCAGAGTATTGAATTCTAGAATTTTTGTTGATTAACGTCAACAAAAATTGTCTTTACATTCTTTTTCGTACATTTTATTTTAATTCAGTATTCTATGTCATAAAAAAATAGGAGTTGAAGCAGCAATATGTAATTTCACTTTTTAGAACAAAGACGCAGTTCCCGCGCCCCCAGCGCCGCCCGAGGCGCTCCGCCCCCGCCCCCCAGTGGTGTGCGTGATGGGCCACGTGGATCACGGGAAGACCACTTTATTAGATTCCTTGAGAGACACCTCCGTCGTTGACACGGAATTTGGTGGAATTACTCAACATATTGGCGCTTTTGAAGGTATTTAAAAATATACTTGGAAGAGATCACCTGTGGTGATAAGGCCGACTTTACACCAAAGTTGTATTACTTATTATTTGTTACTTAACAGCTCCGTGGAAATCAAATATTCCTAAAGATCACCATTTCAAGTACAGACCAGGAATAGGTTTAAAGTTATTTTATACGCGTTAAATGGAGGTTAAAATATAACAGTGAAACCTCTCTAAAATCCACTAAAATATTCGGCCTTTCTAGAATTATCATCTATTCTTTTTTAGCACGTATTTCGTAGTCTTTAAAAAATTGGTTAAGTAGAGAGAGGAGCGCAGACAGTGAAGGTGAACGTTTCTACGCATTTTTAAGGGGCCCCTTAAACTTACACATGTGTCGTAACTCCCCAGGCCCTCTCCCGTCTCTGCAACGCGATAAACCCTTTTCCCGGGACCTTTTACCGGTTCACCGGGGAAGATTTACCATAAATAGCGTAGGAGTTTGTTCTCATGTAAGTTATATATAAATGTTGGGTTCCACAGTAAAACTGGTATCGGGAGAGCGAGTGACGTTCCTGGACACGCCGGGGCACGCCGCCTTCACGTCGATGCGGTCGCGCGGCGCGCTGGCCACGGACGTGGTGGTGCTGGTGGTGGCGGCCGACGACGGCGTCATGGAGCAGACCGTTGAGAGCGTGCGCATGGCGAGGGAGGCGGCCGGTGACTGCTTTTCTATTCGACGTTTAACTTTTCATTTCATTAGTTTTAAAAAAATATATTTTATTTCTATGTACGAGCCTTGTCGTGTCAATAACTAACACACAAAAGGATTATCCAATTAGGTGCATTTATTTATACAGATATTTACTGTAAACTTGATGGTTATGAGTTCGATGCTCGGGGGGAAATACAATATTATGTTTAATTTTTGTTAATATTATTATTATTATTTTTGTAGGAGATTTTTTTTGGTAGGAGAAACGGGGTATTCCGCCACTCAACATGTAATAAAATTGAATGAAATTTCAATCTTTTCGGGAAGAAAAGAGTCATAATCGTTCACGAAAGCGAAGCGAAACGGAGTGTCTTGACACTAGGTTCTATCTGACTACCCTGCATACCTTTGGAAGAAGTAAAAAAGGGAGACCGTTCCTAACTATTTGTTTTTATTTCAGTTCCCATCTTGGTGGCAATCAACAAAATCGACAAGCCAGGTGTGAACATTGTAGGTATGCTTCAATTTTGTATATATGTTTGTGTCACTAATATGTATTTATATATATTCATATTGTCTACAATTAATTATAATTTATATTATTTTATAAACGCGATTCGTTGTAGGTTCGATTTCTACTCATGGGGAAAAATGCGTGAAGCTACTTGTCTTAAATCTCACTTCATCGAATGATTACATTAAATGTGCGACTTCGATAACGATATTTATTACGTCTTGCTCCTAAAATAGAAAACAGTAGAAACTTACTAAAAATTGCAAACCGCTCAAGTCTCTTTCTACCAAAGACATATGAATACCATTATGATGGCTTCTATATATAAATACTAAATTAGTAACTATTGTTATAATATATTATTAAATTAGTGATTAGTAATAATAGAAAATTACGCAGATAGATAGACTTAGCACAGTTATAGTTAATATAGAAATGGAGTGCAGAATGATAACATTTTTTTAAACCTTTTTTTTATTATTATTATTTTTATTTTAACGCTGTATCCCGCATGTAGTGAGATAAGCATAGGGAACCTGAAAACCTAGTGTTAAGACACTCCGTTCTCTTTCAACAAATCCGTTCCCCACTTTCCGCCAGATTCAGGCATTGCGTGTTGAGTGGCGGAACTCAAAGCCGCGCTTTGCCTTGTTACCAAACCCAGAAAATGAAAATACTTCCTTTCCTGGATTGGGAATCGGACCCACAACCTGTCGCTTTACATTCGCACACTTGTGCCTCTGCGCCACGACAGGCGTTTTAAAGTAATACACACACTACCATGGTTTGACATCCATGTTTATATAAAGTGACATAAACGTCACTACACAATGCGTTATTAACGCATTTACGGGGACACTAGTAATTAAAAATACTTGAAACCGCATGTTGCAACCAAACACGCAATGTTTTAATTTCTTTGAAACTGAAGAAAAGAGTGTTCACTCTCTTTACCCTGCTATAAGAAAAAGATAGTGAACCTAACAAAAAAGTAATGCCCCCAGGATAAAACTCTCCGCTCTCTCGCGCAACACGGTGTTGTATGTGAGGCTGTAGGCGGCGATGTTCAGGCGATACCTGTTTCCGCTTTAAAGAAGCTACATTTAGATACTTTGGTGGAAGCTCTCATATTACAAGCCCAATTGATGGATTTGAAGGCGGACCCCGGGGGGTATGTGGAGGGGGTCGTTATAGAGTCCCTGGTTGATCCTCGCGCTGGGTAAGTAGAAGTGTTTTTATTGATTAAAATTATAATTAAAATATTGTTTATTTAAATAAGTTATTACAATCAATTCCGATTCGTTGATTATCGTAAAAATGTCAGTATTGTCAGTCCTATCAGAGGGTACCACCGGTGTTTTATTTTTTTTTTAAAGAAAAATGTACTGTGCTACCAGGCACTGGAGTAGTGTGTGATTGTCAACGCGATTTTGACGCGGCTTTAGGTTCGATTTCTCAAGGATTATGCTTAAATTATTTTCATTTTCATGTGGCGTAGTGAGGGCAGCGTATAATAACGCACTAGTTGTGGATACGATCCCCAACCAAGGGAACTATTATACATATATAAATTATTTCCATCTCACCTATCTGGTAAGATAAAACGGTGTTTAGTTCCGAATCCACACGCAATGTCATTTCAGTCGGAAAGCGGAGAACAGAATGTCTTGGCATTAGATTCTCTTTGCCTACTCAAATAATAATAGGGAATAAGTGACTATATAAAAATATTCTTTGATACCACAGTAGTTGAATTTAAAAGTGTTTTAACATTATTTTATTAAAATGATCTTTTTTTATATATTAACAGTAAACAAGCGACAGTGTTGGTACAACGTGGAACATTACGTAAAGGATCCGTGATTGTAGCGGGAAATGGATGGGCAAAGGTAAATATGTATAATTTTTATAAAAAATATTTTTTTATATATTTAATTTTTTTTTTTTTAAAAAATTAAATGTCACATCCTCATTTACACTCAACCATAGAACTGAACTAACAAAACAATTTGCTAATAGCTAATAATTTAAACGACGCAGAATGTATTCACATAGGTATTATGTTAAACGAAACAAACGTTAAATGCTGTACATTTAGTGGTCACTAGTGGGTCTCACGGACCGCTAGTCGACGAGGTCTCGCAGGTGTCATAGACCGCTAGTCAACGGGGTCTCACGGGTCTCACAGACCTCTAATCGACGAGGTCTCTCTCGAGCTGTTAGTCGACGAGGTCTCGTGAATCGCGCGGGTCTCTTGGATCTCGTGGTCTCGCGCGCGCCGGCCTCGCCCACGTATTGACGCAACCATCAGCACACGCCGTAACCAAATACTCTGAACGAAACAACAGCGCTGTTAGCCTTTCATGCGCTATCTTTTTACATACTAGCGGCTCCAGAACGGGACACTCGTCGAAACGCGGGCATGATGGCGTGCCTATCAACTTTACCGGGTCGTAACCATCTGTTGCGGACTTTCCTCTTAAAGCCACTGTGCTAGTCGTTTTATCTGCAGGCCGAGTGAGGCTGAAGTTTCGGCGGTGGTCAGAGCGACGCTCGCCAAACGAAAACCCCGCAAGGCGCTGCGTCAAATTGACGCCCAACGAACTGGAACTCTCTTCCTTAGCTTTTCCTACACTAATGTTAAGCGTCGACACGTTATTGGCTTTCCCCTTGACAGCCGGTTTGGCGCCAGAAGGCTCGCCCGCTGCGTTTAACTCCGCGTGTTTGTGACCGATTTTGTTAGTTTTCGGACATTTTGGTTTCGTCCCGGGGACGCCGTTTGGTGAGAAGTTGTTGTTAGGCGATAGATGTGCGGAAGCGCGCGCACGTACCGGCGGCCGTAAGACATCCTCCGTGAGGTCCCACAGACACAACTGCGTGTCTTGCGATACACTGCCTAATCTATAACACTGAACACTTTCACTTTTCTTCTCTTCTTCAACCTCATGTTCGGGGTCGGTGAAACTAACCACGTAGGGGTCAAAGGCTACAACGGAAACCCACGACCTGTGACCTTGTCCTCGCGCCACCACTCGTCTTTCACTAAACGACCACACAGTCACTAGGTCGTCTTCGCCTCCCACTACCACGTATTTGCCGTCAGGTGACCAACAAACACACAGGAAGCCCCCGAAATAGGACCTGGCTCTGCCGATAAGTTCCATGGTGTCGTAGTGGAACACCCTGAGGAAGCCGTCTTGAGAGACTACGGCCAGGTTGGTCCCGCACGGGGAGAACGCGAACTCGTTTATACAACTACCTTCAGCGCCTATAACCCACCTGGAATTATAATGAGTATAATTTTATTAGTACATAATTTAAATTTTAATAACAAGAAAACCGATTTCAAAAATAAACTAGTTCTTAAGTTATTTACGAATAACTTAAAAACCTCGTCAGATATTTACTAAATTTAAATGGCACATCATCATAAGCACAGACTATACTATAAAAAGAGAATCATCACAATTGGTTTATCCATAAAAAAATACATTTTAATTGAGAACTTTTCTCTTTCTTCCTTTTTTTTTGAAGTTAGTTATTTAGTTTAGTTACAATAAGCAGTTACGCATAATCTCTCAACCGATTACAAAAATCGATCGAATAAATATAAAAAAAAGGTAAACAACGTGAATTACACACAATAAATGCCATGATAAATCAATTTTATCCAATGTTAAAGTAATAATAAATGTAATTTAGCTTTGGATTCGGACACCTAACACGCAATGTCTCGAAAATGAGCGGGAAGTAGACTAAAATATTTTGATAGTAGGTTCCCTCTACTTACGCTGACATGGTAATGTGAGAAATACATATATTAAAGCGTGAAGCTCACGCTGTATCCCGCATATAGCAGGGTAGACAGAGGGAACCAGAGAACCTAGTGTTAAGACACTTCGTTCCCCACTTTCCGCCGAATTGAGGCCCTACGTGCGATATTGGAAAGTGAAACTCAAAAAAAAATGTTTCAATTTCGGGCAGAAAGAGGAGAACGGAGTGTCCGGACACTATGATCGGTAAAAAGCTCCACGCTTGTATAATGCTGGATACCTTATTATAATACAAAACTGTATAGTAAGTTGCATGTGTAAATAATCGATAACCGCGTAGGTGTCACGTCACGTCACCATGTTTGTACCGTAAGTCGTAAATTGTACTAACGACAACATAAGTTAAGTGTACGTTAATATGAATGTATGTGATATTTCCACTAACAATATGTTTTTTTTTTTTAAATTAATTGCAGTAAAGAATAAAATCCTTGTTTAGTTTATTAAGCTTATTAATTTTATATTCAAAAATATGGGTTCGATTCCCACTCCAGGAAATGCAAAATTTAGTATTTTCATTTCTTGAGTTTGGTAACAAGGCAAAGCGCGGCGTTGAGTTCCGCCACTCCACACGCAATGCCTCAATTCGGCGGAAAGTGAGTAACGGATTTGTTGAAAGAGAACGTGTCTTAACACTAGGTTCTCAGATTCCCTCTGCCTACCCTGCTATATGCGGGTTACAGCGTGAAGTTAAAAAAAATATATATATAAGATATTTTTAGTTTCACACTTTATCCTGCTGTATTAGGGTAGGTAGAGAGATAAAACATGAAGTGTTTAACTTAGTCTTATCAGAGAATTATAAACAATTATTAAAATGTAAGAATCAAACCCACAACCAATCGCGTTTAAAATTAAACGCTAACCACTGCGACACAATAGCGTCTAAATAGGAAAATATGCTTTTTTAAACTTAAATCTGTATCCCGCATATATAAGGATAGACAGAGGGAACCTGAGAACCTAGTGTTAAGACACTCCGCTTTCTTTTTACGTTTCCGTTGTCCCGCTTAGTGGTGGTACTCAACGTCACGCTTTACCTTGTTACCAGAGCGAGGAAATGGAAATACTAAATATTATTTAACATGTTAATTTCCTAAAGTGAAAATCGAACCCACAACCTATCGCGTTTACAGTCACACGCTTTTGCCTCTGCGCCACGACAGGCCTCTAAGAATTAAAATCTAAGAAGGAAGATATTATTTAGAGTAAATTATTAATAACTTTACTATCAAAAACCCTCACCTATACAAAGGGTTCCTCGTCGACTTAGTCCTACACGTATGTATCGAATATCCATCCCCTTGTTTAAAAAGTTGGTAATGCGGTGAAGTAGTCCCACACGTGAGTTCCTCATTGTAAACGTACAACTGTCCTGAGGCGTGGGCGCTGATGAACAGGTTACTTGAGCCTGGCACCCATTTGATGCATGTCACTCTTGTTTTATCTATCAATCTCTGGAAAAATTATTAAAAACATCGTTTCTAAGGTTTAGGACAATAAAATGTCGTACTGTATTTTACGAAGAAATATGTATGGAGAGAATATAGAGATTAGAGATATCATGTTGTTTCTGCTTACATCAGATAAAGACCATGAGATTTAAAGGTAAAAAGGTATCTTTAAAACTTAAACTTTTAGGTAAAGAAACCTTTTTTCCTTTAACTGGACAACAATATTTGGAGTATAATAGTTATAGCAAGTATATAGATATTTACGTGCGATTAGATCCAAAGTGTGTCTTGACGTCTATAAAGAACAATGTCACATATTACATTAATAATCCTTAAATTTAATAATTGAAAAGTTCATAACTTAAAAAAAAACAGCTTTATGCTTTTTGCCGCATAGCAGCATAGCATGGAAAGTGGGGAACGAAGTGTCAAGACATTCCACTTTCCGCCCATAGGAGTAAGTGTTCCAGATATTGCATTTGTGGGCGGGATTCAACGCCAAAGTCAATAACTTTTCAGTTTAAATATTCCCATGTTTGCATGCAATTGCATTAAATCTGTACTGGAGGTTACATCAGCCTTACTAAACTATGTATAAAGGTAGCTTCATTTCAACTTCGCCCTAGCAAATAATCAATACTTGGGTAAAGTAAACTATCGAAAAGAAGATTTTGATTTTTTTTAATAAAATAAGTTAGAAAAAACTAAAAATATAATTTTGTGCTTGATGTTAATAGATTACTTAAAAAGGACCTCACACTATAAAAAAATTTTTGAGATAATTATTCATAGAATCCTGTTAGATAGTTTTTTTTAACTATTATTAATTTTTTAAAATTTATTACGATTTTATATAAAAGCGTATTTTTTTGTCTTTTTTTTATTATTGCATAGTCATTGGAACCGATGTTTCAAAGTTAGTCAAAACCACATTCATAGTTTCCGGTACAGAGATACATAGATAACTACCAACTAAATAATGTATTAAAAATTCATAAGAATATCATTACATTTTTATGGGAAACCGAAAATAAAAGAGGCCATTGTCGCACAGTGGAACAACATCTAACTGTAATCATAATGATAATAATAATTACTTTTTTATTAGTATTGATAAAAGGCAGAAATTAAAATTATTTCATATTTGTATATACAATTGTATATGCATATGCATATCATATTGAAATAAGTTGAGAAGATAGCAAATTTTTATGTTTCGGGAACTTAACTCTACCACAGATAGTAAAAACGTACACCAGTTTCATAATGATTGTTTCAATGCAACTGACAAATACAATTATCATAGTTATGTTACTTTAATTCTCATATATCTTAAACACTCACACTCATTAATTCATACTTATACCCCTTTTTTTTTTTGATAAAGGGTAGCAAACGAGCAGATGGACCACCTGATGGTAAGTGGTCCTTCACCTATGAACATCTACAATAGGACTTGTAAATACGTTGCCGACCTTGTATCCAGATGGGAAGGGGAGGAAATAATGTAGTGGCCGTGGCAGTTCGCCCACAGAACCACCACATTCTGAGGAAAGGATGGGTGGGAATAGAGAAAATTCTGGCTTACATGCCGTCGTACCGGAACACACCATTAGGTGTTTGGAGGTTTGTCTTTGACATGATAATGGTTGCGAGCCAGATGGAGGGCGAACCTCCTACCACCAAAGCTATAGCAGTTAGCCATAGAGGGCCTAGTGCCAAGACATTCCAGTTTTAATTTTCTGCCCAAATTCAAGACATTTCATGTAATTAATAGAATTCATCGCAGTACTTTGTCTTTACAGAGTACAGAATATAAATATAATCATTAACCTAAGAGAGAATCAAATCTACAACCAATGACATTTACAGTCCCACTGCACCATGATGGCTTCACATGCTAAAAGATACAACATACACAACACTCACCTCCTCATTATATAATTTACTTAATTCTTTCTTAATAGGGTCTATGAGTTGAATTTGACCTGTGGAAAATCCTATCACTAAAGATACACTCTCCGGTGTCATTGTGACCAGGTTGAAATCGTGACATGTTGGGTTTGTGCCTTTATACATCTTCTTGTCCACTGGTTTAGTGAGATCTGCTGCCTGGTTAGCCAAAAAATATATAAAAAAATTATTAGGAATTAATTTCTTCCATATTTATGAATATTATATATTTAAATGCATCTTTTAAATTTATTTTTTGTTTCTTGCAAATAGTAGTTAGCGAACAAAGTAATTAAGTGCGGAGCCTCACAGTGATAATTTTTTTAATTCTAAATAATTTAAAAGCATCTTTATAGAAATTTATTTAACAATTTATTCTTATTATTCATGTGTAACAACTATTTTCAAGTTTTAATAATAATATCAAATTCTTGAATGAAATATGATACTAGAATACATGATGTAACATTTTCTAATCAGCAAAATTTAATTTAATTGAATAATTAATTACAAAGTAGGAAGTATGTGCAAGTTTCCCATATTTCAATATAACAATGTGTGCACTTATGCATAAGTGTTAACCAGATGTTTATCTCTCTACAGTTGTTATCAAAACTTAGCAACAGTACAGCACAAATATTACCTTAAAATAACTCATTCATTTCCTCTAAAATTTGAAATTATAAATATAGCACCATGTCTCATTCTATGATTATTGAATTCTTTTTAGTTATAAAGAAAAAAGTAAATAGTTACCTTTTTAATACCTCTATATACATAAACATATAACTCTTTGCCATGATTAAAGCAAATTCTGTCGTCGGAGCCCTGTCCATCAGAACCAGGCGCTCCACCTCCTGAGCCAGGGGGTAGGGAGACCAGCGAAACGCGCACATGGGTCGAGCCTGACCCGCTAGTGTACCCCACACGATTAGGCCTCGAGTACTCGGACAATGTCATCAATCGATACGTGCCCTCTCGAGTAACGAACTGTGTCTTCACGTCGTCCTTCCCGCCAGAGTCCGATTGCACGGCCATGTTATCATATCCTGTTATTATTCATTGAGACCGCCTGTGAAGCCCGATTAGTATCAGTTGACACCTCAGCCCGCACGCGATTTAAGCGTTTTGTACACTATTTCCATAGCTCACGGATACGTCACCCGATCAGCTCATAAGTTAGCTGATTATAAAGCAGATTATTGTATGTTATAATTGTGAAATGTAGAATCAAATTAGATATTCTTGTGTATGCAACTTATGAAGTCAGGTGTCATGTCAGACAACATGACGGCTCGTTGTCTATGGTGTATTTATTTTTCTAAGCACAGATAGTGCATATTATAGATTAAACATATATGCATAGATACCAAGTCAGATATCGCTTTTTTTTAGCAACTTCACCCTTTTTATCGTATTTTAGGGTTCGCAGAGAGAACCTAGTGTTACGACATTCCGTTCTCCACTTTTTCCTGTAATCAATACGTAACGTGGTGGAACTCAATGAACAGTTCATTCCCAGTTCAGATATTTAAAATAAAGACAGATGAAACATTAATAAAGATGTGTATTTGATTTATCAATATATACATACAATAGCCATTTTATTTTCATATTTCACTATCAAACAAATAAATTTTATAGAAATTGTATCAAATTTCATAACCTTGTTTAATAAAATAATAAAAAAAAATGACATGCTGTCTTACAATAAAGTAATTAGAGAAAACAAATTAAAATAATAATCTTTTTAACATATAAATTATATTTATGGTTCTTTAATTTTTATGTAACTTTTTACAGTAAACTTCACATAAACATTTTAAAAATTGTGTAAAATTTAACAAAAACTCAAGGTTCAACAGAAAAATTTCTATTATTATATATATTTACATTATGTACTACTTTTAACTTCACTTTCTTCATCTTTGCTTGCAGTTTTCTCCACTTCTTTCTCATCAGAAATCTTAGAATTAGTCTCAGACTGCTGTTTATTTTTTCCTTCCTCCTGTTCTAAAAATTTATCCCATTTATTAATTCTATGGTTTAAATCTGCATCAGTTTCGGCTATTCTGTATTTTGTACGGCCATCCCATGTTTCTGCTGTGATTTGACGCTTGCCAAACCATCTTCCATTAATAAGCTGGATTACAGCATCAGCCTGCTCTGGCTCTTTCATTGAAATCTGAGCAACACCTTCAGGATGCCTGTCATAAATCACAACTTTCTTAACTTCCCCACATTTACCACATTCCTCTCGTAAGTCCTGTTGGTAGTCTAAAATCAACTGTACCTCATTGTCAAAATCTGAAGGATGGAATAAATTTTTAACAATTACCACTTTTTCATGTTTAGATCTTTCACCTATAAACTTCTCAGGCCTCCAGTCAAATAATTTTTGTTGCATTTTCTTTAACTTCTCAAGCTCTTTCTTTTTCTTTTTCTTAGGCTTTAAGGCAGGATTATAATCACCTTTCATTTGAAACTGAGCTTTTTCCACTTTTATTTTATTTCCTTTATAGTCACTACCATCGAGTAAATTGAGAGCTAAGTCAACAGATTCAATTTTTATATAAGTACATAAAGCATCACCTTTAAAACAATTTTGTTCTTTATCCATATAAAGCTTAACTTTCATTTTTTGTGATACTGGATCTCGTTCAACTAATCCACACTTTTGCATTAAATTAACAAATTCTTCCTCTGTTAAATCTAAGGGGAGATTGGATACATATACTTTAGTGTTTAACTCTTCTGACTGCTCAAACCATTGAGGCTCATTTTTTCTTTTCACACCAATTTCTAACTTATTCTTGTCTTCTTTCTTTTTATCAGTTTTAGGTTCCTCTTTAGTAGTGTTATCTACAAATCCATATGACATTTGATAGAAGGCTAAAAAGTCATCATCAACTTTTGGTATCCAAGCCTTTTTAGAATCATCCCAAAAGGATTTAGAACCATCGGCTTCAGTATAAATGTGAGTATCATTTTCATAACTATATGTTCTTCCAGGAACATCTTCCCCTGACTTAGGAGCCCATGAATTAGTTTCCTTACTCCATGTGTATTTTTGTTGTGTAGATGGATCAGTATAAATAGCGATTTCCCCTTCATATGTAATATATGGAGCGTAGCTGCCATAACATTCTTCCATGGAGTTTGAATTTGATGAAGTATCATTGTCATCACTTTTATCTCTTATGGAACTATCAGTTTTATTATTTGAAGACTCACTTTTCTCAATTTTGACTTCTTCAATTGGTTTTGTTAGCTCTTTAGAAGATGTTTCTTCTTTGACGTATTCTTCGTTTTTATCATCTTGTTCAACTTTTTCTTCAGGTAATTCAAGATTTTCTTTAGCTTTTTGGTCCTCTTCTGCTAATTTCAGCGCAGTTTCACTAGATAATTTAATGATGAAACCTGGCTTTGCAGGCTTTTCTGGCTGGGCCATTTTTATTTTAACTTTAACAATACAATTAGTATGAATTAAGCAACATTAGCTATTTTATTATAAAGATATAAGTTTTTATAAACCAGAATGTTTTGATTATCATAAATTATTGTTAATAATAAAATATTTATATAAATTTAACTTGGACTTCAATATTCCGACTTCTATAGTTAATAGTTAACACAGATAAAATCACTTGTCAAAATGATACATAAAAAAAATCTTTATAGTATTTCAATAGTAATTCTCTCTTATTAAATTTATGGATAAATACTTTATTACTTAAGTATATTATTGTAGCATTATTATAAGTAAGTATTTACAAGCAATATAAAGTATTATAAAATATACAACTGTATTTATTTCAATATTAGAAATAAATGTTTTTAAAATTAATTCGTGAGTTTTTAGTTTTTTTGATCATTACCATAAAATTCAAAAGAATGTTAATAATCTATATGAAATCTGCGGTGGCACTTGAAAATTGGAACTGTCAAATTGCACCAGGGATTTGAACTTGAAGTTCAATTTTCCAATAAAAAACAAATATTTTCATTTGTAATTAGTTATTTACTATTATATTAATTTAGTTGAATAAAAAGTATCACGTCAAAAATATTGTAATATATTATTTTTATTACAACTATCAGTACTATGGAGGATTTAAAGAAAGTTTACATTTCACCTCTCCCGGATTCGCCTTACGTGAAACCTTTTAGATTTAATTACACACAAAACGGTAAAGAGAAGACTTGGGACTTACTCGAGGTTCACGACAGCGTTGCTATTGTGGTTTTCAATGTTAGTAGAAAGGTTATGATTTTCGTTAAGCAGTTTAGACCAGGTAAATATTTTACTATTCTACCTAAATTATTTTTAATTTTGTATGAATAGACTACTATATATTTTTCATTTCTATTATAGCAATTTATTACAACTGTATCCATCCTGACGACCGCCAAGAAGATATTATTGATACAAATAAATATCCTGCATCTCTAGGCATAGCTCTAGAAATGTGTGCTGGAATTATTGACAAAAATAAACCAGTGGAAGAAATAGCAAAAGAAGAGGTGTTAGAGGAATGTGGATATGATGTGCCGCTGGAAAAATTACATAGAATTACTTCATACAGGTTAATAAATATTATTTTTTTGAATTTTTTTGAAAATGGGTGTTAAATCTATTTAATATTAGTTTGAGTTTCATATTTCATAGTTGTAAAAATATAACTAACTATAAAAAATAACTAATATAATTTTTAAATATGTACTTTAGAAAAGCAGCTTCACACTCTATACTGCATTGCAGAGTAGTTACAGAGAACTAAGTATCAAAGTACACCATTTGAAGCTTTCTACCTGAATTTGGGACATTGTGTGTTAAGTGGCTAAACTCAACATCCTTGTCTTACCAGAGCATCCAATCACAGCTTATATTCAGATGCTATCCCACTGCCACATTGGCCTATTCTGACATTATTAAAATTAATACATTTTATAGTTAAGTATATATTTGAAGTTTAGTGGAATATTAATTTATAATTATTGTATAGATCTGGTGTAGGTGTTCAAGGAGCACTACAGACCTTCTTCTATTGTGAAGTCACAGATGATATGAAAACTGAACAAGGTAAATTTAATATTTTTATCACTACATTCTTAGAGTATGGCAGAGACAATACAGCAGTGGCAAGGCATCCATACGCCACGGTTCCCACCAGCTTGCCTAACTTTTCCAACTTTTCAAAGTACAAATGCTAGACCTGAGTTTGCAAAAAAAAACAAGTTCCGTTATCTTAAAGACCCAAAGAAAAAGGTCATAGACAAAATTTGATACTGAAATTACTAAATACCTTCACATCCTATACTGGCTTCCATAACAATATGGCCTTCTCTAAAAATTATTGGATCTCTGAAATAATATGTACCCGCTTCCCTAAATATACATTGGCATCTCTAAATTTACTGGCTTATCTAACTAAAATTTTCACCCATCGCCACTGCAATACAGTGAACAATCTCTCTGTTTATTGTTCTTTGTTGAATCATACCAGAACAATGTTAACATTCTAGAATAAAACATTTATTACACCAAGTTATTGTTCCATTATTACTCTATATAAGGTCTTAATTACTTATTCTGTTTAAGAGGTTATGTATCGCAATTAAATTATAAAAAAATATAACAATTATTATAATAGTTGTATACAAAATGAAGCTTCCAGCATATTGTATAGCAGCATAAACAGAGAGAAACCTAGTGTCAAAACACTATATTCGCCAATTTCTGTCAATATTTTAAACTAATTTTTTTTATGTTTAAGTGTTACATAACATACCTTTAGAGTTCTAAAGGTATTTTTTATTATTTAGAATTCTAAACGTATGTAATTATTAGGACCTAATCAAAAAAAATCATGATTTTGATTTTTTGCCATGAATCAACTTAAGACAATGGCTTTGATTAAAACAAGAGTATAAATTAAAATATTTCTTTTCAAAAAAAATCTAAATATACAAATCTATATTGACGTTTACCAAAAATTTATATTTTTTAAATAGGTCTCTATAATTCTAAAGACGATAATTCATATATAGATATTCCTCTACAAGTCATATATACAAAAGATTTGTTACACCATTACATTATTGAAGGTCACTGTGTAAATAATTTGTTATCAGCTAACAGTCATGCAAAGTAGTTAAGTAGATGATTTGTTTCATATTACTATAATTTTCTACGCTAATATGACGTAATTAGGACTTGTATATATGCAAGATAGTTATAGGTTTAAATACCAATAAGGCTTTTTTTTATTATGTTTGCTAAACACTTTTCCTTAGTATGGTAGGTAAAGAGAATGTATGTCTTTTCGAGATATTGTTTGTTAAATGGCGGAACTCAACGCCGCCCTTTGGTTTACTAGAGTGGAGAAATTAATAGCTTCACGCGGTAGGCAGAGGAAACCTGAGGACCGACGTGTTAAGACACTCTATTTTCCTTCAACATTTCCGTTCCCCACTATCCGCCGAATCGAGGCATTGTGTGCTGAGTGGCTGAACTCAACGCCGCGCTTTGCAAATCGAACCGTCAACCTGTCGCGTTTAGAGTCACACGCTTGTGCCTCTGCGCCACGAAAAGCGTTAGGCAGAAATAAAAATAATTAAAAAATATTCGTTTCGTGTGGGAATCGAACCTAATCAATCGCGTTTTTATTAAGACACTGTCCCACAGCACTACGATTGCTTTTATCATTATCGTCTAGATAAATTATCTTTGTTTCATCATTTAGTATGTAATTACTAAATGAGACAATTGAGTTCTATTCCAAGTTTTTTGACTCCCTTCTTTTTGTAAGAAACAAGAATATGCTAGCCCCTTCACCCATTTGATAAATTAATATATATATATTTTTTTTACTGTAATTTTTCAATTTTTTTTGTGTCTTATTACTTAAAAATTATCGAAAGTTCCATACTTACTCTAAGAAAAAATAAATATAGTATATACTTCTAAACACTTTAAGTCATAAATGAGTAATTTGAATTTTCAATTACACAACATACATACATACATACATAACTTCACGCTGTATCCCGCATATATAGGCACAGGCCCAGGGTAGGCGCAGGGTAGGCAGACGGAACCTAGTGTTGACACTCCGTTCCTCACTTTCCGCCGACCCTGTCGTGGCGCAGAGGCACAAGTCTGCAATTGTAAACGCGACAGGTTGTGGGTTCGATTCCCACTCCAGGAAATGTAAGTTTAGTATATTCATTTCTTGGGCTTGGACAAGGCAAAGCGCGGCGTTGAGTTCCGCCACTAGCACGCAATGCCTTAATGTAATTGAGTAATACATTTATTTATATATCCATATCATTTATATTAAAATAATATTTATTATTACTTTCAAGGTGGTGGCGTCGACGACGAAATAATCGAAGTGGTAGAGAAAACAATCCCAGAAATAGAAGAAATGGTGAACTCCCCCGGCCCCATACAAAGTCCTCCGAGCTGTTTGTTTGCGTTAATGTGGTTCTTACACTATAAAGCGGATAAATATAGAAAGTAGGTCGCTTATTTAAATCTTTTTGCTTATTTTTAAATTAAAAAAAATAATTGATCACTTAATAAAATTATTATGATAGTTAGATATTTTTATGCAATACTTAATTAGCTCAAATGACTTTGTTCAAATGATTTTCATAGTAATAATCGGTTACTATAAGAATAATTAAGATTTTGACGAGAAAAGGAAACGTACTTCAAGTAAAAGGCATTAAACAGTAACATTATTACGAATAACTCCAAAACCAAATTTGATTGTATTGACATCAGAAGCACTAATTATTATCAGTAGGAAGGCGTCCATACAACGCGGTTCGCACCGGCATACCTTAATTTTGATAATACAAATATGAGACCTAAAACAAAGGCAGCCAGAAAATTGTTGGGTGGCAAAAAATAAGCTCTGACATTTAAAACCCAGTAAAAAAGGTCATCACCAAAATTCGATAGTTAAATATATACCGGCTTTTCTAAATTTACCAGCTTGTCTAATTAAAATTTTCACCCCTCGCCACTGCTAGTTATCATAAAAAAATAATTGGTTGATCCAGTAAAAGAATATACTCCACTCCTTTTTTTTCAAAGTTGTGTAATAATTTTAAACATTATAAATAAAATTTATTTATCAACAGACTTGAAATATATTTAATATGCTTAATTTAAATTGGGTGTTTTTTATGTCAATTCCATGAAATTTTTATTTCCAATTCAATTAAATTTCTAAACATGGGTAAAAGATAATACAATTATTTTATGAAATGATTTTAAAATAATATTAATATATAGGGAATTTAAAATGACATTATATCTAATGGTAATTTAAGACAACTAATTCAATTTTTTTTGGATATTACGTTTTATCCTTGAAACCTAAATAAACTATTTAAAAAATGCGATAGATAAAAAAGGAATTAATATGTCAAAAGTGAAAACTTTATTGCGAGAGATTGTATAATGATAAATAACAGCTTCAGGCTTCAGAACGGCTCAGAACGTTCACGCTTTATCCCGCATAGCAGGGTAGTCAGAGAAAGCCTAGTGTTAAGACACTCCGTTCCCCACTTTCCGCCGAATTGAGGCATTGCGTGCTGAGTGGCGGAACTCAACGCCACGATTTGCCTTGTTACCAAACCAAACCCAGGAAATGAAAAATTCTAATTCTACTTCATATATGAACAGGTCATACGGTCCATACTGTGAGGAATGCAAAATCAATAATAACGCGAATTTGTTCATTTAAATGCAAATGTACGTAAAATTTTAATTTTCTTTAGTAGTTCTTTGACTAATCTTAATAGATTATTTTAGTTTTTTTTTCTTGTAATTCAAATAATATTCGTATTAGGCGTGAATATGTTGATAAATCGATTTGCATGTTTTTTTATATTAATAGAATATTGGATTGCTATGTCTTATATATTTATAAGGTGAATAAATAACTAAATGAAAAAAAATCTAGCAAATCAAACACTTTTAGGTAAAAAAAATATTTCAATAACATAACAAGGGTATTTCTTCAAGATTTCATTCTTCACCTGATTCATATGGCCCAAAATTTTCGACACTTTTAGCATAATAAAACGTGTTTCTATGAAAGTAGATGTACCACTATGAAAGTAGATGAGATCTCTGTCTCATCTACTTTCATAGTGGTACGTCTACTTTATTCTGCTACTTACTGATACTACTCTATATCAAATATATGTTTTGTGGTACATCTACTTTCATTCGACCACGTTTTATTATGCCAAAAGTGTCAAAAATTTTGGGCCATATGAATCAAAAAAGAGAATCTTAAAGAATCGAACAAAAATATAATAGAATCAGTGAGTGCAGAAAGAATGTAAGTCCGGATTTTCAAATTTTGCAGGAGGGAGAAAAACAACACGAATCTTGCCTTTTGAAGTTACGAATACGATTACGAATTTTTGCATTTTTTGTGACTTACGTTGTTTCCGCACTCACAGACTTATCAACTTATACACGCTTGATACCTATATAATATATTTTCAAATATTAATTAAACATAAAAGTTATAATAATTGTAACAGTAATATATTTATACCTTCTTAAATACTTCGAAGTATAAATTGTCACGTAATATGTTTTACTTAAAAGGACGTACATAGTTTTTTCCATAATATTTTTATAATAATATCTGTTTGTATAAATATTAAGTTATTCAATAATTATATTTTTTTCATTTACCTTTTCATTTCTTGCTGTATTTTTTTCGATGTGAATTGTAAAAGTTCTCAAATGATTGTTTGTTAAAGCAACCTGTGATTATTGCCTTGTTTTATTAAACTATGGGTACTATATATTGTTGTTTTATTTATTTTAACCTAAAAAACATATTTTTTTAGATAAATTTACAAAATATTTTTTTAATTATTTATTCACTTTATGGAAAAGAAATAATTACTAATGATAAATCACATACATACATAGCTTCACGCTATATCCCGCATATAGCAGGGTATGTAGAGGGAACCTAGTGACAGAGACACTCCGTTCCCCAATTTTAAATGACATGAATTGATGTCAGCGGTCGTGATTCTGCTTTCTGTTAAATTTCCGCCGAATTGAGACATTGCTTGTAGAGTGACGGAACTCAACGCCGCGCTTAGCCTTGTTACCAAACCCAGGAAATGAAAAATTCCATTTCCAGGAGTGGGAATTGAACCCACAACCTGTCACATTTACAGTCACACGCTTGTGCCTCTGCGCCACGACAAGCGTAATGTATATGTAGTAACTATTTTTCATTAGCTTTACGCTATATCCCGCATAGCAGGGTAGTCAGAGAGGACTTAGTGTCAAGATACTCCGTTCTTACCAAAGCTGAAAGATAAAAATAATGAATTTATAGTTATCACCCTGAATTAGAATCGAACCTTTATAACCACTTACGCTTACAAACTGTATTCCACTGTGCTGTTATGGTCTATATTGATTTTTTATAATAAATAAATCATTTTTTGGTAACGGTTTCTAAGAGGGGCCGGTTCGAGTCCCACTACAGTCAAATTTTAGTGTGGATAACATTTAAAAAAAGTATATAAGTTGATATCTTTTACTTATTAAATCCTGTCGTGTCCTGTGCGTGGCAGAGATTGTTATTTAACCCTTTGTTATATTTAACATTGTCTCGAAGCTCATATAATTTAACACTTCTGGTGCGAAAGTAAGTTACTAAGACATATTTTGTCTAAATATATATACATACATAGCTTCATGCTGTATCCCGCATATAGCAGGGGAGGCAGAGGGAACATAGTGTTAAGACACT
>JAKGSA010000486.1:2482-28155 GCA_033558755.1 Philaethria dido
TCTATCTATCTATCTAATATTATCTAAACATATGCGGGATACAGCGTGAAGCTATGTATGTATGTAAACATTAATGGCGGTTAAGTTGCATTAGTGACTACATCTTTTTCCTCCTGGCTTTTTGTAGTAATAACTTAGTTATTCATACGCATTCGCGTCCGGCTTTTTTTCATATAATGTAATGACAATAAATTTATAATGAAAACAATTTAATATTATCATCCCCCGAGTGGAGATCGAACCCATTACCACTAGCATGTATGCATATAAGTGTCGAGGCGTCCATACAACACGGTTACCACCGGCTTGCTTAACTTTTCAAAGTACAAGTACGAGACCTAAAAAAAAAGTTCGCCAGGAAAATATTGGGCATAAAATTGCAAAAAAAAGCTGTGATATCTTAAAGATCTAAAATAAGGGTCATCGCCAGAATTCAATAGTGAAATTACTAAATACCTTCACATTCTATACCGGCTTCCCTAAAAATTACCGGCTTCTCTAAATATTACCGGCCTGCCTAACTAAAATTCTTTCGTGCCCTCGCCACTAATGCATGCTAATGTATACTAGACATGGGCGCGTTAATAAGTTTTTTAGCTGTATCGAACATATCGATATGTGAAGTTTTCATATCCGATATCAAATCCGTTTTCAGACATCAAATGAGTTTACTTCGATAGTTTTCGTTACGATTTAGTTTTCATATTTCATCGTCGAAAGGTCGTTACGTTTTTTGTGTGTAGTTATTTGATATCGGATATGATCATTTAGATATCGATATGATATGATATAAGAGTGAAAACCGTTTTTAGTAACATTTTGATATATCGGTCTCATCCCTAATGTACAGTATACAGTCAGACGCCGTTCCACTTCGCCGCAATGCAAATATAAAAACATGTATTGGAAACATTAAAAGACAAATAATATAATATTAAACAAGAACACATAAGATAAAGATATTTATTGAGTAAGCTAAGATATTAGTGTACCCTCGTGAGGTCCTCCACGATCTTGATGATGTCGTCCACCGTCGCGTCGCGCATCATGTCGCCGCCGTCGTCGATCTACACACAACGATAAATAAATATGCATATTGTAAAACTATACCATTATAATTTGAATTTCAGGGTATAATCTATATATTAAAACGTGAAGGAAAAACTTTGGATCCTTTTTTACCAAAATTAAATGGAAATGAATGAAACTTGGTACACTATTTTTATTTATTTTTTTAAATTTATGCTAATCACTACGGACACGTGGTCCGTAACTTTTGTCAACTATATTATACTATGTATTTTTTTCCAAAGAGAGTCCAAGTATTATATTATTATTACTTATTATAACTAATAATACTTAATATTACTTAACTTTACTTAACATTAATTAATATTACAATTACTTGGTACACTTGTAGTTTATATATCGAAGGAGTACAGAATGATAATATCCTTTAAAAATAATACGTATAAATATATTAAATTTATAAAATAAATGTTACACACACTACCATGGTTTAACATCCATGTTTGTATAATATGACATATACGTCGCTAGGCAACGCGTTGTTAACGCGTTAACGGGGCCTTAGTTACAAATAGATAGAGAAGTGTTACTTTGCAACAAGTTACCTGAAGAGGACATGGAATGAGAGGAAGTTTATAGTAAGGGATTGACCTAACAAGAGAAGGATATCACAAAACTCACCTGTAACTTATGAACAGTTTCTTGCTGCTTCTCTCTCGACAGATCCAAGAAGCTCTCGATCAGATCACCATCGATGAACCCCTCAGCGGGCTCCGTCTTGATGTCCGTGTTGAAGGAGCGCCAGAACGCGTGTGGTATTTTACCCACCGACTTTATTGTGTGGTTCAAACGTTCTTCCAGTTGATGAAGGAACTCGTACAGTTCTTGTGGTAGCTGGACTACTAGACCTGGGTGATGAAAAAGTTATTGGATTTTATAATTTTATAATAACGCTTGTCGTGGCGTAGAGGCACAAGCGTGCGACTGTAAACGCGACAGGTTGTGGGTTCGATTTCCACTGCAGGAAATGTAAAATTTATTATTTTTATTTCTTGGGTTTGGTAACAAGGCAAAGCGCGGCGTTGAGGTCCGCCACTCAACACGCAATGCCTCAATTTGGCGAAAAGTGGGGAACGGAAAAGTTGAAAATGAATGGAGTGTTTTAACACTAGGTTCTCTGGTTCCCTTTGCCTACCCCGCTATATGCGGAATACAGGTGAAGTTAAAAAAAAATTGTAGTAATTTTATTTTAAAAAAGAATAACCCACTATTCTACATTATTAGTTTGATAGTTTGTATCTGTTATTGGTATTTTTAGGAGAACTTATGGGTCATCTACATATAAATACGTGAAGCAAAAATTTTGAATCCCTTTTTGCAAAAATGACGCGGACGGAGGAGCATGAAACTTGGCACACTTATAGTTTATATAGAGAAGGAGTGCAGAATGCTAATATTTTTTAATATAATGCATAAAAAGTATATTAAATTAATAAAATAAATGTTACACACACTACCATGGTTTGACATCTATGTTTATACAAAGTGACATATAGGTCACTACGCGATGCGTTATTAACGCGTTTACGGGGACACTAGTATGATTAAAATGGAGTTTAAGTTCTATATAGTACGGTCATTCTGTGTCATCGTTTTCGTTTAACATCTCAACGAAAGTTTTCAGGTGTAACTGAAAATCAGTGACGATTGAGATATCGGTTTTAGGTGTCATTAGCTGAGTTACGCCTTTTGCTATGATGTTTAATATTTTAATATGAGTAATACTAGCACGTTGTATTTTTTTTATGGCAATACACGTGTGTTATTATTACTACGTAGGGCGCGTAGGGGTTAGAATATTGGTTTCTTTAGTTTTCTTTCATGTTCTGCAGGATTTGGGAATTATTTAAATAAGTTTATCAAAAATAGAATGAGGCGGCAGCGCTGTGTATGATATTTAGTTGTCGTAGTGTTTTCGCTATATACTCGTATATGTGTATGAGTGTGTACGCACAGATGGCGCCGCTGACGGAGGCGAGCAGCACGGGGCGCGCGACGGGCGCGGCGGTGTCGGCCAGCTGCGACACGAGCGTGCCGCGCCGCATCACGTTGACCATGTCGCCGAGGTGGAACTGCCCCATGTAGCCCATCTGCTGCCGCTCCTCGTCCGTCGTCGCCGCGCTGCACACCACACCACACCGTATACCATTCAGACGACGGGTGAATAACAGAATATTTATCAAAATCTAAATATTCTTCATTCGAGTAGGCTATTTATTACGACCGCTTTCGAATCGTCGATTTACAAAAGTGTCCGACGTGTCGATCCTGACGGAAGCCACCACCGACTCGGAAGGCGGTTCTGCCGAGAAAACTCAACGGTCGCTCTTTTCGAATAAAATTTTATAATAAATTTACAGCAACGATGAGCCTCCTGAACGAGCATCGACAACGTTTAATTCCACACATCATTATAGTATTCTTGGAAAGAATAATATATTTTTTATATCGTTTTGTTTTCCCCACATTAAATAGATAAACCTTCGTAAAGAAGTTTCCTGTAACTTAGTGTTAAATATCAATTAATATTACAGTTCATCAACTGATCTGTTAAATTATCAAGTTGTGTTATAGATTCTCAATTGATTATTATACAAAAACTAACCTCAAAGTCTCTAAAGTCTTTTGACTTAGACAATAAAAGGGTTGCTGCCACTCATACTGTGTTTTTACATGTAAGAACTTTGAATCGATAAGCAGTCTCTTCAAATACTTTTTCTTTTCGGTAAAATATAATAAATTTATTTTAATCAATTCATACATCATTCCTTAAAATATACCTCTATAATATATCGTAAAACAACGTTTGTAAGCGTGATTGGTTATGAATTCAATTCCTACTCAGAAAATCATCATTTTTTTTAATTCTCTACTCCGATAACACAAAGTAGAGTAGAATTCTGTCATCTAACACAAAATATCTCATTTTAGAGCAGGAAATATAAAAGTTTTAACCAAAACTTTTTCTTAATGATATTTCTTACCTATCTTTTTGACATACAAAGAGATTAAAGCTGTTCTCAGCGCCTAGGAATGTGTCATCGTCGAGTATTTCCAAAGCCGTCATCCAGTTGGGGCTGTAATCGCGAGCGATTTCTTCAAAACTGCCTTCCATCTGTTATAAATACAATAATATAATAATATATTACTATGAAAATATATAAATAATTAACCTTTGTTTAAATCCACCATAAATTCCGATTGATATCAATTTTTTGTTAAAATAATAATATTAACGCCTGTCGTGGCGCAGAGGCAGTGTTTTTTTCATCTATGGTATTTAACATACACATTTGATATGACATACCTGTTTATACTGCAATAATGACATGGACCGCATAAGATCTCCCACAATAATAAAATCGCCTTTAACTTTGAGGTATAACGCTACGATGTTGTTAAAATGGCTGCATTCCAACCGTAACTCCTTTTCTGATGTCCATTCGAATAGTCTTACCTGAAAATAAAATATATTTTTTTATTTTTGATGGAAATTTGTATAGATACTACAATTACATACATTTTAAAATTAATTTGTTAACTTTTTGATTATTGTAATTGCTTTATTATATAATATAAATCATTTAACGGTTTTTTTTTCATTGATATCTAATTTTAACTTTGTCGATTGACAGAATAAATTGAATGAAAAAAAATATCTATTCTAAATATAAACAATAATAACACTGTTTTTAAATAAAAGAAATAAAATATATTTAAATGGTTTAAAATATACTTACTTGTATTGTTATTAGTTTTGGACAAGTGATCAAGTAAAACTGACGACAAAACATAAAAGCAAGATTTTCTTACAAACAGATACAGGTAATTCTTCAAATTTTTTTCCTTTTCTAATTCTTATGGCGCAAATTTGACACTTTTAGCATAATAAAACGTGTTCCTATGAAAGTAGATGTACCACAAAACATATATTTGAGATCCTTATCTCACCTACTTTCGTAGTGGTACATCTATTTTAATAGGAACACGTTTTATTATGGTAAAACTGAAAAATTTTAGGCCATATGAATCAAAGGTGAAAAATCTTGAAGAAATACCCATACAGGTTGAGCTAATAAAAAAGTTTTTATTAGGATTCGAACCCACGACCTAATTGCTTTTTACACTAAAAAACCACAAAAAAATAAGAATATTAAAATATATACTAACAGTACTATTAATAGACGCTAGTAGTTTCCCATTAAATTCCACAAGAGAGAAGCATCCGCCTCTGATTTCTTTCTCCGCCACTTGCGTAAGTTTGTACTCGTTCCAATGGAAGATGAGGATTCTGCCCTGTTAGAAATAAATAATAGTTTCAAAATATAGTTATAATTAATTAAATATTGTAATTTTATAATGTTTATAAAATATGCTTAATAAATTTATTGATATATTTTTTTAAGGCTTCCAACTTCAGGAAATGGAATTTTTCATTTTCTGGGTTTGGTAACAAGGCAAGGCACGGCGTTGAGTTCCGCCACTCAGCATGCAATGCCTCAGTCGCAGTGCCCTCGGTGGAAAATAGGAAACAGTATCTTAACACTAGGTTCCCTCTGCTTACCTTGCTATATGCGGGATATAGCGTGAAGCTATGTATGTAAGTTTCACGCAAAGAGAACCTAGCGTCGATACACTACGTTTTCAAATTTCTACCGCATATTGAGTCTTTAATTTTTAACCCGTTACGACGAGACTCAACTTTTTTATTATTTTAATTTGTTTGACTTTTTTGGTATAACCATACTAAGTGTTTGCGTGTATAAAAGTGTACATAGTGAGTGTATATATGTATACAACTATGTGTATGTATATCAGGGATATTACAAAGCTTTAAATCCGGATCCGAAAACTCGGAATATTCGGTTTTACATAAGTATGATTTTTTTTATGGTTAACAGATGGCAAACGAGCAAAAGGACCACCTGATGGTAAGTGGTTACCTTCGCCCATAGACATCTCATCAACACCAGAGATGTTAGAACCACCAAATATTGGGGAAAGGGTGGGTAGGAAAGGGGAAAAAACCTGGCTTACATGCCATCGAACCGGAACACATCATAAGATATTTGGCGGTTCGTCTTTGACATGATAGTGGTCGCGAGCCAGACGGAGGACGAACCTCCTACCACCAAACTACTGGGATATCCGCCTCTCACGGGACGCTGCGCAGCGGCGGAGGGGAATCGTATTCTAACCCCGTTCCCTCACAGGGAGAAAGGAGAATTTAAGAGGTTTAAGAGGGAAACAAGAAATGTTTACTAGCTCTGACTCCGAGTTGAGTTGCAATAAGAACAGTTTCCTCCCGTGCGTGTGCGTACCTGTTTGGGCTCGGACTCCTCGGGGTTGAGCAGCGCGGTGCCGACCGCGTAGTAGTGGTTGGGGTCGTCGGCCAGCTTGCACGACACCAGCGACATCGCGAACTCCGTGCTCTGCAGCTGGTGCGCGTGCAGCACTGCGTACGACACACGCGACACACATTTATACCTATATTCTTTCTTTACTGCACTTTAAATAAAAACACATAATACAAAATAAAAAATGAGTTAGCAATAATGGGGAACGGAGAGTCTCAACACTAGGTTCTCAAGTTCCCTCTGCCTACCCTGCTATGTGCGGGGTACAGCGTGAAGCTAAAAAAAAAGTAAAAAAATGGTAGATTTATCTCTGAAAGAGATTTCTTCCAGGCAACCGGCAGCGGACAACCACAACGCAATATACTTATAAATAGAATGACATTATAAACATCATGTAAATTATTGATATACATAAAATACTTGCATACCTATAGGTATACATACATATACATATATACTGTTAAAAACATAACATTCAAATAAAATCATTATTTTAAACGTCAGTCGTGGCGGAAGGCACAAGCGTGCGAGTGTAAACACGACAGGTTGTGGGTCCATTCCACTCAAGGAATGAAAAATTTCATTCCCTAACTAACTCAATTACACAACCTTTACACAGACACCCTCCCACTTTGTTTATTTGTAACATCATAGCTCTTAATCAGATGATTAATTTCAATGCAATACTAATTTCAATGCTTTATTTAATTCAAAACCACTTCTAACACGGAAGTTCTAGTTATAATTGACATTAAGGACACAAACACAAGCATTTAACATAAAAAAAAAAATATTAACTGCATTTTCTATTAAAACATGATTATTTAGTTACCCATAAGAATTAGTTTGTTCGACGGGATATTTACCATGTATTGTTTATTTTTAACTCCCGATATTTCGATGTGCCGTTGCAAGCACCATGAGTCACGAGGTAAACTGGAGATACTGCAGAAGCCGACGGTAGTTAAGGAGCAGCCATATCCGGTCTACCCTCTTTCGCACTCTTTTATTACGCGTCGTCGTACCACTATTATGTTCGCATTCTCACCAAATAAACTCGATCGCGACTCACTGTGCTCACTGTATCCACTCGCGTATTTTTATTGGTCACTGGTTTGTTGTTTTTACATAGGCGAACCACGGATGCCATACTCTTGACAGTTACTTGAAACCCATCTTCATGGTTGAAGTTCTTGACTTTTTAATTTCAATTGCTTCCTAACTAATCGTGGTATGTAGTGGCGTCCTGTCGAAGTATTTGCGGAACTGTGTAACTGATTTTGTGGATCATTGTTTTAACAGCTGGTATGTGCTCCTTAAAAGGCGGCATGCAATCGTCCGTTTGGTTTGCCCTATGAGGAGCTCCCACAGCTGCAATCAACTATAAACGCGTGGTTTTCAATGGGAGAAAGCTGTCTTTAGGGGACCGTAAATACTGTGACAGCTTTTGAAAGGAGTGAAGATAGTTTTAATTGAGAGGTACTTTTGTAGCATATTCGAGATCTTATCTGTAACTCCTTTAATATAGAAGCGAGTAAGGATAATCGTTCTACCCTACAGTCGGAAGGCGCTTACTAATTGTGGGTACAAACTAGTGACCAATAAAAATACGCGAGTGGTCACAGTGAGCACAGTGAGTCGCGATCGAGTTTACGGTGAGAATGCGAACGTGGTGGTACGACGACGCGTAATAAAGGGTGCGAAGAGGGAGTAGACCGATATGTCTGCTCCACAACTGCCGTCGGCTTCGCCCAATATCTCCAGCCTGCGGTCCTTTCGCAACGGCACATCAATATCAGGAGGATCAAAACAAAACAATACACGGTTAACTATCCCCGTCGAATAAATATCGTTACGTATATTTAGTTACCCACCTTCAAAGTATGTTGATCAATAATCAAGAGGTTATTGTACTTCCACATCGGCATTGGCGGGCGTGCTTGGCGGCGGGCGCGGGCGCGGGCGCCGCCGCTGCTGGTCACCGGCCCGACGTGGACGCGCTCCGCCGCCGCGCACGCACACCGCGCCGCCCTCGCCGGGCACGCCGGGCACGCCGGGCACGCCGGGCACGCCGGGCGCGCCGCTGCCCGTCCACTCTAGTTTGTCCACGCGCATTGTTATTACGCCGAATGTCTGGAAGGATTCATTACATCTGATCGACGCCCGTCGTGGCGCAGAAGGCGCGAGCGATGCGACCGACGACGCGACTGGTCGGGGGTTCGATTCCCACCACGCACAAATTTAATATTTTTATTTCTTGGGTTTGGTATAAAATAATGCTCAAAAAATATAAATATTATTTTTTAATAAATATATAAGTTGTATATACATACACCGCATAATAAAATATTGTCACACATATCAAAATATATAAATAAATTAAAAAGTTAAAGAAAACATTCAAAAATTTAAATGATTTCTCATTATTCTAAACGATCTTGTAAAAATATTTAAAAAAAACATCATCATTGAAAAATCAAAATATGATTTAATTTTTTTTACATCAATACTTACAAATAAAATTAATATTAAAATGTTAAAAATATATATATTTTCCCATACATTACCTGCGATGCCTCCTGATACGCGATACGTCGGGGCGTCTCTCCTAACGGTACCGTACGAATATGCAACTTCTGTATTTCATCTATGGTGCCTATTGTCACTGTACTGTCTGTGGCTAGTGCTAGACTGAAAACATTATATTTACAATATAAATTATAATAAGAAATAAATAATGGTTTCAAAATATATAAGATATAATTCAGAAATAGTTATATACGCCATTTATAGCTTCCTTTGTCCCGCATATAGCAGGCTAGGCTGGGGAACCTAGTGTTAAGATATTTCGCTCCCCACTTTACGCCGGAATTGAGGCATTGCATGCTGAGTGACGGAACTCAACGCCGCGCTTTGCCTTGTTACCAAACCCAGGAAATTAAAATACTAACATTTCCTTGAGTGGGAATCAAACCCTGACCTGTCACGTTTATAGTCGCACAGCATTGAAAAAATAATAATAAAAGGCACGAACCAAGTGTCCGTAGTAAACAAAATAAAACAAATTTAGTTTTTCATTCATTAATTTCAAATGTTAGTAAGAAGAAGAGATGAAAGCAAATGAAGTTTGTATTACTAAACATACTAAAGAGACTTGAAAAAGAAAATACGACTTAATTGATTGCTTAATAGGGATGAGACCGATATCAAAAACGTAACTAAAAGCGGTTTCCTCTTATATCATATCATATCGATATCTAAATGATCATATACGATATCAAATAACACTACACACAAAAACGTAACGACAACTCGACGATGAGATATGAAAACTAGAATTATAACGAAAACTATCATAACACAAACTCGATATCTGAATCAATTTAAAAAATTGTGAAAAGACGTTTCTGTGTTAAAGGTTGACTACCTAACTAGTGATTTTATAAATGATAACTTCTTACGCCTTGTGAATGAATTGCCCGCTCAGTCTATGTCAAAGGTACCCATTGTCACTAATAAATAATTGTAAAAGCATTAAATTATGAAAAAAAAAAGAAAAAGAAGGCCCGCTGAGTTTCTTGCGCCGGTTCTTCTCAAGTCTGAGGCATTAAATTTGATGAACCGGTGGTAAATTGTTTGACGTTCAAAAATGAAGCCTGTAACTTCTTATTTAGAATAAAAAAAATTATTTGACTTTGACTTAGCACTAAAAAATCACTCTACGTAACACCACAAACATTTACCTAAAAATAAGTACATAAAACACCAAACAATAAAAAATAAAAAAACTTACCTATCAGGATAAGCCAGGGCATTAAGCGAGCACATATGAGTTACTTCCTTGAGATTTACATTCGAGAACACTAATTTATGGTTTGACGAAAATATCACGGTGGGACGATCTGAGCATGCGAATGTTGTCGTTGATAGAGATCTGTTTAAACAAAAAAATGTGTTATATTATAATTAAAGTAAAAAAAAATTAATTGAAATTTAAATAAAATTCCTAAAAAGTAAAACTATTACGAATAAGTCAAAAGTGGAGATCATAAAAGTATTAATTATTTTTGAAAGAATTATCAAAATTGGTTCACTCAGTGGAATATTATGCGGCTTTTTTTTACCAGCCTGCGATGTACATCGCATATACCTACCCCGCGGTGAGCAGGAACCAGAGAACTAGTGTTAAGACACTCCGTTCTCTTTCAACATTCCGTTCCCCAGGTCGCATTTGGTTGCACGCCTGTGCCTCTGCGCCTGGCAGGCGTTGGTGGCGATATAGATAATGTAATCTAATAAAACGTAATGTTTATATATATATATTTTTTTATGGATACCGGATGGCAAACGCGAGCAGAAGGACCGCCTGATGGTAGAGTGGTTACCTTCGCCCATGAACATCTACAACACAAAGAGATGTGCTAGATGCGTTTGCCAACCTAGAGGATACAGATGGAAGGGGAGGATAATGAAGCTGGGTTAAGCTATCGGAACCACCACACACATTTTGGGGAAAGGATGGGTGGGAAGAGCCACAAGCACATGCCATCGAACCGGAGACACATCATAGCGTGTTGGCGAGTTCGTCTTTGATGATAGTGGTCACTTGGAAGCAGACGGAGGACGAACCTCCTACAACCAAACAAAATATTTGTTTGGTTTATATATAAAAGTTTTTTATAAAAGTTTATATATTACCTAAAACTCCTCAAGACAGTGGGCTGCGTACCCAGGGTGACCTTCTTCTTGTTGGCCAGCACGCCGGTCTGCTGGTCCACCGTGAAGTAGAACATGGAGCCGTCCCCGAGCGCGCACAGCAAGTAGCACACGCCTTCCAGCACGCAGATTAGTAGCGAACGGGGGATTATCTCTGTAAACACGTCAATTCATATATACATTTAATTAAAGGCTACGCAACTTAAACTAAATTAAAGGTTATTAAGACGACGCCTGTCGTGGCGCAGAGACACAAGCGTGCGACTGTAAACGCGACAGGTTGTGGGTTCGATTACCGCTCCAGGAAATGTTAGTATTTTCATTTCCTGGGTTTAGTATTAGTAACAAGGCAAAGCGCGGCGTTGAGTTCCGCCACTCAGCACGCAATGCCTCCATTCGGCGGAAAGTGGAGAACGGAATTGTTGTAAGAGAACGGAGTGTCTTAACACTAGGTTCTCTGGTTTCCTCTATATGCGGGTTACAGCATGAAGTTAAAAAAAGAAATTGAAGTCCAATGATAGTTAAACGTTAACGACACGCAGAAACGACGATTAGCGTAGAAGAAGTTTAGTTCTAGTTAAATGTTAATGCCCTCTTGACACAGTGGGTGTGTCTGACTGAATGCTATTGTTTGTAAGTTCGATTTTTCACTTGGGTGGTACGATTATATTTAATTTACTTTTATTTCTTTGTATTTTAGACAAAGTGCGCATTTCCATTGCCATTCAACACAAAATGTGTCGATCTTAGTCGGAAAATGGAGAACGGAATATATCGACACCAGATTCGTTCTTCCTTACTACCGTGCTATGTGGAAAAAAAATACAAACGATTAGTGTTAGTCACTATATATAAATTAGAATTTCTCAATAATTAAAAGATCTATTCCTTTTTTCTCACTTAAAAATATTAAGACAAAATTATGATGTATCGATTTGGGTATCGATCAATTAATGGAAATATTTCAATCTGAATAAACTTTACAGTTTACAATTACGTTCTTTAACTATCAATATTACAAGCAATAACTTAAAAAAATACATATAGTGTCACACAAACCGCCAGACAATCTCTCCGTGTGTAAAGGCTCTAGTGTCGGCAGTCTCAGCACTCGGACACTGATGTCTGTCCATAACCCGACACCCAGGAGAGCTGACTCACCGCCTGGACCTAGATCTAGACACGCCACCTCCTCTTCCATGCAGACTGACCTAAGAACGATATGATGAATAATTAGTTCATTTTTTTTTAAATAAGAAGTTACATGTATAAATATAGTGTAATTTTAATAATAACTTTTTTTTTTAACTTCACGCTGTATCCCGCATATAGCAGGGTAGGCAGAGTGAACCTGAGAACCTAGTGTTGAGACACTCCGCTCTCTTACAACAATTCCGTTCCCCACTTTCCGCCGAATTGAGGCATTGCGTGCTGAGTGGCGGAACTCAATGCTGCGCTTTGCCTTGTTACCAAACCCAGGAAATTAAAATACTAACATTTCTTAGAATGGGAATCGAACCCGCAACCTGTCGCGTTTACAGTCGCACGCTTGTGCCTCTGCGCCACGACAGGCGTCAGGCGTAATGTAAATAAAACAGAAATCCATTTATATGCTAAGGCGTTTCCATCCATATTTTTCAAATTGAAATATTGCATGTTAAGCGGTAGAACTGAACGCTGTGATTTGTTTTACCAAAGTAGTGAAATTAAAATAAATTAAATATTATTATTCTCTTGAATGGGGATCGGACCCACAACATATGTTTACAATAAAACAAACTTCACTGTGCCATAATGATCTATATTTAAAGTCAAAGTTAAATAATTTCATTCCAAATAAGAAGTTACATGCTTCATTTTTTTAACGTCAAATAATTTACCATTAATTCACAAAATTTAATACCTAAGAAGAATCGGCGCAAGAAACTCAGCGGGACTTTTTTTCATTCCTTTACAACTATTTACTAGTGTAAATAAAATAACATCTAAATTAAATAACACTCCAGTTGACGCTTAAAATTATAAAGAACAAAAAACTCGATAGAACCAAATTTAGGCAGCAAATACAAGTAAAGTAGGCTATAAAAGCTAGTTATGTGTTATATATTTGAAATGTTCTAATTAAGTATTTTCATTTGGTACCCCACACGGTACCCATTAACGATTTTTTTGTTTTTATTCATGACGTAATTGCCTGTAGAGGGTGCCATATCGAATTAAAAGTGACGTCACATATCTAAGAACATTTGGATTATGAATACCTATCTAATGTCACTTTAATTATTGTATAAATCTGTCCAGGTATTTGGAAGATATAAGTTAATAAAGAATATTACAAATATAAAAAAAATCGTTCGAAAAATATAACCGTTCTGTGGTAGTCAGGTCAAAGTTAAAGTCAAATAATTTTATTCAAAATAAGAAGTTACAAGCTTCATTTTTTGAACGTCAAATAATTTACCACCGGTCACTAAATTTAATGCCTCAGACCTGAGAAAAACCGGCGCAAGAAACTCAGCGGGATTTTTTTTTTCATAATTCAATGCTTTACAAATATTTATTAATGATAATGGTACCTTTGAAATAGACTGGAGCGAGCATTTCATTCCCGAGGCGGGTTATCATTTATAAAATCACTAATCAGGTAATAACCTTTACGTTCCTGACGCACAAACGTCTTTTCACTATTTTTTTAAAATTTTTAAATTGAAAGTTCTCGGACGTCCGGGATCCTACTGTGAAAGCAAAAACACTGTTCCATAAAATAATAGCGGACTCGATGCGACCGAGTCACAGGCGCCGCAAGTTTAAGCCCAGGTAAAATAAATTCAAACCCAGAAGCACCTAGGCGGCAATAAAAAGACAGGCACAATTACTTAATCAAAGTGAGCTCCTTATCCCCGATGGCCAGCAGGTAGAGGCGCGGGCCGGCGGCCGCCGCCGCGCGCGTCGCGGAGCACGCCACCACGGACAGGCCGCGCGCGCCCCCCGCGCCCCCCGCCGCCGCCCACTGCGCGCCCAGCGCCCAGCCGCCGCCCGACCGGCAGATCAGGCGGATGCCCTCGTCCGTTACCTTGTGGATTAATTATGATCATGAATATTATTTTAACCCTGTTTGTTACCCGGGGGAGACTAAATTATTTTAACCCTTAACACGTTCCCGCCGCCGTTGAAATATTTTAACAAATTACACAAAAAATAATAAATCAATGAGTTATTTTATATATTTTTTTTATCGATTTTAAGTTACATTTATAATATTATAAGTTATCGAGCGAAAGTTATATTTATAATACATCATTGAATATAACTTTTATTGAAAACGAACGTTTTTATATATATTCGTTAAATTATTAGTGTCTAATAGCACAATCGAATGCGAAACACCGGTAGTACACGCCCGATGAGGCGGTCTAGCGCGAGCCGCCGGCGGTACGCACCGGCGTCAACGTGTTAAATACATATTCACGTAAAACTACAACATACCACTAAAACCGGCTACCGTATGTAATTAATATTGTCTACTAAATGCATCATGTTGTACATCTGCAACGTAAGGTTTTTTTAATAAAAAAGTATAAAAATAATATATATATATATATATATATATATATATATATATATATATATTTTATTTCTATCTATGTTTCCCTCCATTACAATATTTACATATTTACATTAAGATATATTTTTTTCAAGAAAGCAGAATAAATCATGCATTTAAGAATCAAATTAAACTAAGTATTTTAACGAAATTAAGTGCAAATATTATATTTAGAAAACGTATAACAATTTGAACTCAGCGGATCTTGAATCCGCGACTCTCGAAAACCGTCCGAGCACTCTGACCGCTAAACCATAAGTTCTAAATCCAACAATAAGAATTTGAAATTTTTATATTTTTCGTTTATTCGTACTATTTTCGTCCAAAGAAAAATAATTGCATATATTTTGATATACAAAAATACATTTATAAAAATATAAGAATTTACTAAATTCTAGTCACTAGAGTAATCTTTAATCCACTGAAAAATGTTCGAAATCTATCTAATATAATGGTGAAATTTAATGCCACGCTTACCAGAAGTTTATTTAAATTCTTATATTAGTTACTTCTTATATTAGTTAAATTTTACTTAATTAATTTAAGCACTCGAAATTTTAAAAATACATATAAAGGTAATACAAGTTTTTTTAGCTTCACGCTGTATCCCGCATATAACAGGACAGGCAGAGGGTACCTGAGAACCTAGTTTTAAAACACTCCATTCCCCACAACAAATTTAAAATAGATTTTCGTTCTGATGTAACACATTCAAGCATTGTCCCAAATAAAAGGGTTCCTCACTTTCCATTCTAAGTCCAGACATTGCGTCTTAGAAAACTCAAAACTTTGTCTCATCAAATCCGAGAGATAAAATTAGTTTATAAGTGGAATCGAATCTTCAGTTCTGATTATAATGTGATTACATCCACAGTACATTCCAAGCGTGAATAGGTTGATAAGTTCATTTGCATATAATTTATTTTATTTATAGTATATTTATTTTATTAACACTAAAACTTAATAAAAAAAACCTAAACATATCAAACAATTTCTAAAAAAATGTTAGTAAAATACGGGATTATTATCAAAAACTTACTTGTATAAGTTGATCATGACACACATTCCCAGTAAAGAATGTTTGTCGATCTGACACAAAGCCTTTTATCTCAGTCTCTTCTACTTCTTCTCCACTTAAAGTTAATACTCTGTTGATTGTATTAAATATATTAATTTTCAGTTAGAAATTATATTTTTTTTATTATCCTATAACTAGATATTTAATAATCTTTCATTAGTAAATATATATCTCCCTAATATTATATGATATAAATATTATTATCGTTATTCAAATATAAATAACCATTTTTTTAAAATAATAATAAAATTGCCAGCTTGCAAAATTTTAAACTACTTTTTACAAATTTGTATTTGTGTAGGTACATAGGACTTGCCGACATAATAACAGTCTGTACGTACGATATAAATGTGTGTATATATATATATATAAACATGTGTGTGCACATACATATGTGCGTATGTATGTCTGTACATGTACATACATTGTACATATGCATACACATAAGATATAATATATTTAGAAAACGTGTAAAAATTTGAACGCGGCGGGACTAGAACGCGCGCCTCTTGGAAACGCCAAACATTTGTTCTTAGAAACAATTGTTAGGTAGCAGAAATTTGTAAAAATCTCTCTACAGAGTTACTAACAACAAAAATAAGTAGTAGTAACAAGCGTATAAGAATTTCGACACCGCTGGATATAGAACGCATGGCACCGCGGTCAGAGCGCTCGAACGGTTATCGTGAGGCGCGGGTTCAAGTCCCGCTGCGTTCAATTTTTTGTTGCTTAAGTGTGTGATTAACACTTTTAAAACTTCAAACAATACACACACACATATATAAGCGTGATCTGACCTAGTCTGCCCCACAAAGGCGAGCACGAGGGTGTCGTGGAGGTGCGCATGCGCGCGGTCGGCGGGCGCGAGTGTGAGCGCCCACATGCCCTTGATGCCGGGCAGGTCGATGGACGCCTGCTCCTGTATGCCGATACCGTTGCGGATTATACGGAGGGAACCCATTTTGAATGCACCTGTGTGGAAAAACAATATTATTAAATATTCTATATTATATATTATAAAAAATATATTATGTATTATTAAAAAAACGCCTGTCGTAGCGCAGAGGCACAAGCGTGCGACTGTAAACGTGACAGGTTGTGGTTTCGTTTCCCACTCCAGGAAATGTAACATTTAGTATTTTCATTTCTTGGGTTTGGTAACAAGGCAAAGCGCGGCGTTGAGTTCCGCCACTCAACACGCAACGCCTCAATTCGGCGGAAAGTGGGGAACGGAATTGTTGAAAGAGAATGGAGTGTCTTAACACTAGGTTCTGTGGTTCCCTCTGCCTACCCTGCTATATGCGAGTTACAGCGTGAAATTAAATAAATAACATATATATTTTTAGCTTCATGCCGTATCCTACATATAGCAGGGTAGGCAGAGGCAATGTGAGAACCGACGTGCCAAGACATTTTGTACCCTTTTAACATAATAATAATTATTATTATGTATCTTTTTAAAGAGGCCGTCATAGTGCAGTGGAATATACTGTCTTAGAATTCGGCTATTGATGATAGAACTTTTTAATAAAATCTCCTGCTTATCGCCATAAAACTTAGAAAAAATAATTAGAATAAAAATAACAATTATTACCAAACCCAGGAAATCGAGAAATTTCATTTCCTGGAGTAGGAATCGAACCCACAACCCGTCGCGTTTACAGCGAACGCTTGTACGCTTGCGCCACGACAGGCATCATCAAAATAATGATTTTTCAAATACGATTAAAAAGTCACTCACCAGAACAAGTAATCAACTGATTCTGCCCCTGTCTTTCCAAGTCCACCACACACATATCCACTATAGGTGCTAAACTGGTAAAACTCTCCATAGGTTGAACATATTGACAGGACTCGTCCCTGGTGGCGGAGAGTCGGACGAGAGCTGAGTCACCCAGCCTCGAACCTATGAACACCACCCCATTGTCCAGGTACGTCATACATTCTGGTATTGGGATGTCACCTGCGGAATATAAAATGTTTTAAATGCGGTATAAAAAGTAAAATTATTACGAATAACTCAAAAACTCGTCGGATTTTCACCAAATTTAAATGAACACATCATAAGCACTAGCTTTCTTATAAAAAAAAGAATCATCAAAAATGATCCAATCAGTAAAAAACTTAACATAAAAAAAATACAGCTGAATTCAGAACATTCTTTCATTTTGTAGTCTATTAAATATGTTTGTAGATCCCTGCAATATACAGAGATTTTTTTACTGTTTTATCATAACACAGTCTGCTTAGACATAGACAAAACATAAAAAAAAATAATAATACAAAAATGCGCGTCATTTTTTAATGTTCTTTTTAGCTTCACGCTGTATCTCGCATATAGCAGGGTAGGCAGAGGGAACCTAGTGTTAAGACACTCCGTTCCCCGTGAGTATAATCTAAAAAAACAAAAATTTTGTCGAAAAACTTAAACATACAAATCTCTATTGACATTTCCCAAAAATAGATTTTTTTAATAGGCCACTACATTTCAGGTGCTATGTATAAAAAATAAATATTTAAAACACACACACCTAACAATTCCACTTTTAAATCCTTCACAGACTGTGTTCCGTCCATTTTCTCTTGTAACTCCAACAGTAACATAAACAGTCGTCCCGCTATATCACCTAATAGATACCTCAAACCCCGGCTATCCACTCGACAGTAACAATTTATTGGTGTTAACTGAAAAAAACAAATTAGATGTCAAACAATTATTACTAAAATACTAAGATTAGATTTAAAGTATTAATTTCAATTTCATTTAAATAACATAACAGCATAAACAGACAGAACCTAGTGTCGAGACATTCTATTTTTATATTTCGTGTTGAGTGGCGGAACTCAACGCCGTGATGTCTAAAAGAGCGGCAAATTAATATAATTTAAATATCATATTGTAGTCAGGCGCTATACCATTGCGCCATGAAGGCTTCATTTTTAATATATTATTTTTCTTTTTTTTAACTTCACGCTGTATCCCGCATATAGCAGGGTAGGCAGAGGGAACCACAGAACCTAGTGTTAAGGCACTCCATTCTCTTTTAACAAATTCGTTCCTCACTTTCCGCCAGATTGAGGCATTGCGTGCTGAGGGGCGGAACTCAACGCCGCGCTTTGTGTTACCAAACCCAGGAAATGAAATATTCCATTTCCTGGAGTGGGAATCGAACCCACAACCTGTCGCGTTTACAGTCGCACGCTTGTGCCTCTGCGCCTCGACAGGCGTTTATTAATTTTAATATATTTAATTTAAATAGACTTTTAGAAGTTAGATAATACTATAGATAATACTGGAAAGATTTAGATAGCTTTGGTGCGAAGAGCCCACACCAAAAAAAGTTCAACATTTCCCTTTCTTAATAGAAAAATTAAAATTATAATATAATAGGCAATGCTCAAGGTTTAATTAAATCATAACAAATTTCATTTCATTTAACAAATATATATATGAATTAAAAAAAAACCAGTACCTTTATCTGTGGAGGTGCCACTGCCACATAACTTTGTCCATCATGATACACTATTGACTCTTGACCTATGACAATTGCACCACCTTAAAAAAAAGTTTTTTCATAATTTATTCCACAATGGTCTATCCATTGTAACAAAGAGGGACAAATTTTGACGCGATTGGCTGTGGATTCGATTCCCATTAGAGGAATGGACATATATACTCGTATTTACGATTTATTTTTATTTTTTCTCTTTGCTAAGACAGAGTGCGTTGAGTTACGACACTCAATACGCTGTCTCGAATTCGATAAATGGTTTTGATATAAAAAGCTAGAAGCCAAAAATCATCATTTATAAATTTAACAACATTTCATGAAAATAATATTTAGTATCTTCATTTCCTCCGGTATCAAGGCAAAGCGTGGCGTTGAGTTCCGCCACTCAGCACGCAATGCCTTAATGCGTTAATTGTTAAGACACTTCATTCTCACACACTTCGTTCTCTTACAACAATTCCGTTCCCCACTTTCCGCCAAATTGAGGTATTGCGTGTTGAGTTTTCCTTGTTACTAAACCCAGGAAATGAAAATAGTAACATTTCCTGTTGTGTGAATCGAACCCACAACCTGTCGTGTTTACAGTCTCACGCTTGTGCCTCTGCGCTACGACAGACGTTGACAGACAAAACAACAACATTTCGCCTAAATATTCGTTAGCTATAAATGTTTTAGATTTTTTGACTTGTCGCAGAACAGATTTAATAAATTACTTCTCCCTGTTTATAACCAAACAATTCATGTATTTTCCATTCAATTTGATATTGATAAAGTTTTATGTATACTATTATACACTATTAATAGAAGTTGTTATAATGGGTATACCTAATGGACTGGGCACAGGTATCAGGATAGACGCTTCTGTTTCAACATTATCTTGTTTCCATGGCACTTTTGTAAATTCTTTATCCCTTAAGTTAATTTCATGTGTCTGAAAAAAAATATATATAGAAGAATAAATAAAAAATATAAACAGTCTTACTTTAACGATTCCATAAACAAACACAAATAGTGCTTCTCTACACTCCTCAAGGAATCTATTTACCAAACTTCCTATGCCTTCTACGTCAGGCAGTTTTATATATGTATATTTAAAAAATATCAAATATCAAATTTAACGCATGTCGTGGGCGCAGAGGCACAAGTGTGCGACTGTAAAGCTACAGGTTGTGGGTTCGATTCCCACTCCAGGAAATGTAGTATTTTCATTTTCTGGGTTTGGTAACAAGGCAAAGCGCGGCGTTGAGTTCTGCCACTCAACACGCAATGCCTCAATCTGGCAGCAAGTGGGGAACGGATTTGTTTAAAGAGAACGGAGTGTCTTAACACTAGGTTCTCAGGTTCATTCAAATCCACTCTCCTAAGCACTATTGATATATTATAAAGATCTTTCATAATTTTTATAAAATGCTGACTTAGTTAATACAGAAATATACCTAAACTACTTTATAAATAAATTTAGAATATAAATATGCTTATCAAAATGAAAAGCTAAAACTGTTTTGACAGTCATCATAGTAAAAAAACAGTCATGCAAGTGATCAGATTAAATTGACAATATTTATTTAACGAATATAATATTATACATATGTAGTAGCATTTCTTTTTTTTTATGGATAACGGATGGCAAACGAGCAGAAGGACCACCTGATGGTAAGTGGTTACCTTCGCCCATGGACATCTACCACACCAGAGATGTTGTAAATGCATTGCCGACCTAGAGGATACAGATAGAAAGGGGGGACAATGTAGTAGTTCACTATCAGTACCACCACATTTTGGGAAAAGGGTGGATGGAAGAGGGGAAAACCTTGCACACATGTATACATATAAAAAATAAACATAATTACCTTTATATGCCTCCCATTGAGATCTTGATGAATTAATATTAAAGTAGGATTAGAGCAACCATACAAGAATTCTAAATCATATACATTTAATTCTTCCAACCTGAAACAAAATAATATTTTATACCACATCAGGTAGTGCACTCTATTTACTGAATCTAACTGAATTCTGAATTTGAATTTCTAGCTGAATTCAAACATTACATGTTCTGTGATGGTATTGAATGTCACCCTCTGTGCTACTAGAGCAAAGAAAAGAAAATGATTTCTATTTAAAAGAATGTTTACATTCTTTTAAATAGAAATCAAACCCCTTAGCCAATTGCATTTACGGTCAGATCTGAAGATGTCAACAAGCTGTCTTATTGCACCCCAACAATCTCAAATAAATAATATTGTAGAAAGTAACATTTAATTAAAGGCAAATAATAAAATAAATGAACAGCAAAATGGAACAGGGGTCGCCAATATAAACAATTGCTGGATGATATTGCCAAAGCAGTTGAGAGTGAGAGAAGTTGAATCAGAAAGAAATGGAGAAGGTATTTGTCACCTACCATTGTAAAATCAAACTATCTCAATAAATAGGTTTCATTAATATTATTAATTATAAATGTTATAAAGAAAAAAATGAAAATTGAAGAAAAGCAAAGAACAGACCCTGTAAACAGTAAGTTTTCTCTGCTAATCCTGATATATGCCAGAAATATTCACAATGATATCACACATGTCCATAGCTTTAATTATCATTTAGGTTGGCAAATACAGAAAATTTTATCAATCCAACATAAAAAATGCATACCCAAGTTGAAGCTTATGTTGTATTGTACAATATTTTAAAAGTGATTCTCTTTGCGGTCTAACTACTGTGAGTACAAAAAATATGCAAATGTCACTAACCTTAAACTAGCAGCTTTTAGCTCAGTAGAATCCTTATCTAGGGGTATTATTTTAAACAAACCATCATATAGCCTCAAACCAATCACTCGAGCCTGTGGATCGATTACAGCAAGAATGCCATTTTCTGATGGTTTTCCAATTCTATCGGAAATATTTCCATGTGCTCTGGTAACTACTTCCAATTCACCGTTAGTACCAGTCCTCCATTCTAATATCATTGCATTGTACCTTGCAGTTAAAATGAATACTAGGTCTTTATTTTCATACTGTAAAAAATAGATTGATTGTATTAACTTCATATTTATAAGCTTAAGTTATTTTGTAATGTATGGGGACTTACTGGAGGTCTAAATAGTTTCATTTTTGCCACTTTGCCATATAAACCAACTTCTTTCATTGGTCTCAATCCTTCTGGTGTGACAAGGTACATCTCTAGACGAGAGACCTTCGCCACCAGCAAATTTAGATCCGTGGGTGATGTGAAATTTCCTAGAATATTATGTTTTACATAGCATACATAAGATAAATTGATTCATTTTCTTGATACTACTTAAATAATTCATAATCTTAAAGAAACACATATGTTATAAAAATTTATATTGCAAAATAATGCAATGTTATGATCTGTATCACAGGCAGAGGTAAACTCGCTAATCATGATTAAATGTGCACATTTCCAATTATATTATGTTCTACGATTTCTAAACGCATTAAATACAATCCGAATTCAGGGTTAAAAAGAATAATAATGCTATTTACGAATATTAACAACAAAAATATTCTTATTGGCTCAAAATAGCTTTCGTTATATACTATTAGGCTTAACCTCTTCAACGTTTAAATAGTGATTTTATTTACCTGTTATACATGCTGTGACCGCTGTTGGTTTCTGTGCAGTAACAACGTAATGATAAGCCATTATGATTTCGAAATTGTATTACTATTTACTAAAAAAAATCCCTTTATTTATTTCCTTTTTCATACATTGAAAGCGGCTGTCGGCGAGCGCCGCCTGTTCTGTTTAGTGTTTACACTTTTCTAACGAGTCGCTTATTGTTATCGATTTTGAAAAAAAATTGTGAAGATTAATCGATTTTAAATTCTTTAAGTTTTTCTTTGGTGTTATGAACAAATAATATATTATAGTAATAATGACATTTCTTTTTAAAATATTGTATGTATTTAAACGGTGCAATTAAATGGTGAATTAAAAACAGATAGTACTATATTTTTTAGTTTTAATATTTAATACAGATAATTAATATATGATTTTTATTCAAACGGGATTAGTTATATAAATATATTAGTTTTGTATTTAAAATTCTTAATCCTAATAATTAGTGACTTAGAACGAAATTTTTTAAAAGAATTAATGTAATAATTTTTTATGAATTGCATTAGGTTCCATTAATGTATTTCTCAAATTGCAGACTTTTGAAAAAATACTTTAACTTAAAGTAATGGTAAAAGAAATCCATATACCTGAAGAAACGAGTATTTTGATCAGTTTTTTTTAATTAATGCATTGAAAATAAGACTTCATATTTACTATACAGTACAAAAAAATATTTCAATTCTTCTCAAAATACTATACAATTATGAAATTTTGTGTTCACTGAAAATGTAAACTTATTATTTCTTATTTTAATGTAAAATCAAGTATAAATAAATTAATATGGCTTGAGGGCACATTTTAAATACTGATTAAAAATAAAACAAATTTATAATCCTAAAAACATTTTTGACTGGAGGAAACCTCTATCAAGATAAGTTCACCTTTGCCATCAGCTTTGTTGATATTGTATTGATGTTTGTTACAAAGTGCAATAAAGAATATTCGACATTATAAATAGTCGATCGTATGCTTAAATTTTTTTTAATAAAAATCATTTTTTTTTTTTTTTTCGACTGTGTAGTATGCTGTTGGCCCTATTGGCCTCGACAGCGTGATAAAAATCATTTTTTTTAAATTTATATTCTATGTGTAACATTCTCAGCAAATTCTGTTAAATTGAGCTTGTAAATTATTTTGTAGTCATTATTTTTTCTTTTTTGCTTCACGCTGTGTCCCGCACATAGCCGGGTAGGCAGAGGGATCAGATTATTTAATTAAGAACAATATTATATTATATTAATAAATCAAGTCAGTGTAAATAGTATAAGTAAGTTAAATTAATTAATGTTCACTTAATTATCTATTTTTTTGTTTTTCACCTTTTGACATCTGATTAGTTTTTACATTTGTATGTAAACAAACAAATAAAAAATTGAACTTGTTAGATGATGTAATTCGATGTTGAAATTAATATTGTTACTAATGTTAACATAGAGTTACATCATTCAACATGTTCATTTTTATTATGCAGTAGTTAAATTTCAAGCCAAAAGGCTTCCCATAATCCCACAGTTTTAAATATATAGTAAGCAGCTTTTTTTTTTATTGATTTATGAAGGATGGCAAGCGAGCAGAAGGACTACCCGATGGTTAGTGGTCCGTCGCCCATGAACATTTACAACATCAGAGGAGTTGTAAATGCGTTGCCGACCTAGTGTTCAGATAAGAGGGGGAGGAAAGTGGCAGTTCGCTGCTGCGCTTTGTCTTACCAGAGCAGTGAAATGAAATTTTTTAAATATAGTCCCTACCTCTAGTGGCAATCGAACTCACAAGCATTGATTATACCATTTTATTATAAATATCGAAATATGTGTTACATTTTCTATTCAGAGCTTAAAGAATTAAGACATATGCGTTATAAAATTGAATATTAGTATCTTTGCTTCACGCTGTATCCCGCACATAGCATGATAGGCAGAGGGAACAGGATAATCTAGTGTTAAGCCACTCCGTTTTCTTTTTATTCCATCATAAGTAAGTAAGTAATCAGTGTATTTTTTTTGGATATATTGCTTCGAACATACGAAATGAATGTACAGGCACATTAGAATCCAATATTTTAATAATAAATTAGCTTATCATAAAGAGGTTAATAAAAAGCCACATAAAAATATATATAATATAATATAATTTGTTTCTTCTTGAAATATTCTTATAAACTAAAACTATTTACAAATTTTATAAAATGTTCACATCAGTCTTCACGATTGGTAGGCGGTACGCTCTCGAAAAGCACTTGAGTTAGGAATGTAAGCTTACCTAAAAGAATAATATAATTTTTATTTTCACCAATAAATTAAATGTAACACTCGAGTAGGGATTGAACCTACAACCACCGTGTTTACAGTTTGACACTGCCTCACTGTGCTACAATAGCCTTTTTGAAATATATGTTAAAAAAAAAAATCTGTACACCTTGTTATTGCTGTAATTACGAACGACGTTTTAATAAAACGTAATATGAAAAACTAATATAAATGACAAACAAGCGCCTGTCGTGGCGAAGAGGCACAAGCATGCGACTGTAAACGCGACAGGTTGTGGGTTCGATTCCCACTCAGGAACTCACATGACTCACAACCCAGGAAATGAAATTTTTCATTTCCTGGGTTTGGTAACAAGGCAAAACGCGTCGTTGAGTTCTGCCACTCAGCACGCAATGCCTCAATTCGGCG
>JAKGSA010000486.1:33157-58404 GCA_033558755.1 Philaethria dido
AATCTCGAAACGCGAGTTGGTAAGTCTCGAGATTGCGTCTAGTGCAATCCCTGAACTGTTTGATAAATTACAGTTCCACCTCGTGTGTTTTGCGTTAAGGTCTCCGGCCAGAAGGACCGAGTCACCTAGGTCTAAGAGTATTTTAATATCTGCCTCTAGTAGGTCTTTCGAAAGTGAGAGGTATACTGAAATAACTATTAATGGCTGGTGTTCAGTCATGTGCACCTGGCAGGCCGATGCTTCGATGTTGGTGAGCGTCGGCGGCGGGACTAAAGGAACTATATGTAGTGACTTTTTGTAAAAAATAACGGTGCCTTCTTTGGGTCCGTTCCTATCATTGCGAATCGTGCGGTAGTTCGCAATCTTAGGGTCCCTATTACAGTTTTTCAGGAACGTTTCCTGCACTAACATGATATCGACGTGGTGTTTCGCGACGAATTCTCGGACCAGCCCCATCTGTCTGGCCAGGGCGCTGGCATTGTAAAATACTATATTAAGGGATCGCGGCTTGACTCGCGCGAGTATAAATCGGGCGCGTTAATATTATTATTGCTGACCGCCATTTGGAATTAGTAATCTTGCGCTTGGAAGCGCATAATTTTCGCTAGTAACCCAGTGTGCCGGGTTAGAGTACGGAAGCGGGCTTGAGGAGAGCCGTCCGTGGATCGGAAGCCACCTGCGAGGGCGGCGACCTCTTGTGGGTCTAACGTGGCCGCGAATGAGAAAAGGAGGTTTAAGTCCCTCTCTGCGCTGTCTTGCCCTTGTTGCGGCGCTTTTGGCCGCGGGTGCTTCGGCGCGCTCGAAGGGAGGGGTTTATTAACCGGTGTCTCCGTTTGGATGCTAGACGGTTGGGGAGTGGGTTTAAACCACGGGCTGCCTGTTCCAGGCGTTGGTGGTGGGTGTGGGAGCTGGGACATAATCCCTAGGCGCGGAAAGATCGCGCGGTAGACGGGACGGCATTCTAGGCCTTTGAGTCTTGCCGTCCTTTCTGCTGACCATGCGTGGGGCCTTAGCGCACCCGCGATAATTTGCGGGGTGCCCTTGGGTCTCGCACAGGACGCAGCTGGGAGGTATAGCCGGGTCAGGGACTTTGCGGGGGCAATCCGCAGTTGGGTGGTCCTCTAGGCACTTAACGCACCAGCACCGAGCATGACAATTTTTGGCCGAGTGGCCATAGAGCTGGCAGCGGTGACACTGCCCGGGGGTGCCAAGGGACCATGGCTCTTCGATACGTATGCCTGACAGTTGGCATACGGATTTTAAATTAAAAACTTGTTTGCCCCCGGGCGAAGAGTCTAGTACGACAAGGATCATGTCGTAATGCCGTTTAGTGTATTGATTATACATGCGGTGGACCGCACGTACTGGAAGATTTTGGGATTCTAGGTCTCTCAAGATCGTTTCTGACTCGACCTCTTTGGGAATGCCCTTAATGACGACACGTAACTGTCTTTCTTCCTCTAGGGCATATGAATGAAAGCCTATATTACAGGCACGAAGATGAGCGGTGAGTTTACGGTGGTCTCTCACCGTGATAACCTGCACGCAGATGCCCTGTATGGTAGAGCGAGCCGCGTTAAATTGGACCTGGTTGTCCAGCATCCATCTGGAGACATCGTTCCACGATTTTTTCTTCTGGATTACGATCGGAGGGGGCAACCTATCCTTGCGTGCGCCGGGCGGTAACGGTACCGGGTTGGCGGACGCACGTGCGGGCGCAGCTGCGGATGACTCACGATCGGCGGCGGGGCTGGACACGTGTTCGACGTCCACTTGTACGTGCATGACGTGTTCGTCGCCCACGTGTGTTGCGTCGACCTGAAGGGCCCGTTTCGCGGGTGTAGAAGCCTTTAGGGCTTTTTTTGCCTTTCGCTTGGCGGTCTTAGTTTGGACGGTCTCGAAACCGTCCTCATTCTCCTCTCTTACGTCGGGTGATTCCTCCGAGGAGGACGACGACGATAAGCGTCGAGGCGAGCGACGCGACTCTGCGTCACTCGCTACGCTCCTATCTCGTTCGGACCGGGGTCGAATCGGCTCCGAAACACCAGTTGATGTCAACTGGTTAAATTCCGCCAAGGCTTCCGGGAATTTGGAGTTGAGAAACGCTTAATAGGGCGTCAATCTTCATCGTGGCGGACGGGGGAGAAATCGTATGCCCCCTCGCCGCGTGGCGAGGGGTGTGTGCCTACTTTGATCTAATGTCACTGCCTTCGGCGGCAGGGATGTGTACCTAATAATAACTACTCACGTGTGTATGTGAACTTGAGCTAGACACTAACACTACACTTCACTGAACGACGTAGAGCTCCCGCTCACGACACAACGTAGCCGCTGCTATTATCACTAATAACAACCCACAGTATAAGAGCGTATCGAATATCTGACAGCATAACCGTATGGACATCGAGACGTCCGCACGGGTCGGCGGTCGGAATGCGAGTCTCGAGGAAATGACTATATTTAAATTATTTTCATTCCTCCGTGCTAATAAGAAAAAGCGCGGCGTTTAAATCCGTCACTCAAAAACGTCCCGAAATTCTTACGGAAAATGGGGTAGAGGACAGTGGGTTCTCTTTGCAAACCCTGCTATACAGGAAAAAGCGTGCAGCTAAAAAAAAAGAAAATATTACTTAGTCTGTATTTGAATAAATACTCACTTAACAAACTAGTAGGTGTTTTCTTATAATACACAAAAAGTGTGTACACTAGAACACCTATACAAATAAATCCTATCGCCATTAAATATTTAATAGATGGATCGTGCACTATTGGCAGCACTGACAGGAATATTGCCACTAGCAACACAAAGCATGGCACAATCGTTGGGACTCTGTAAGGCCTCGGCTTGTCTGCTTGAGTCCTTCGTAATACGAGTAGAGCCACCATGGCAAGCCCATAGAAAAACCATAGGAACCAACTAGCGAAGTCTATTAGTGTTTTAATGTTGCCAACTATAATGAATATAGATGTTAACATTGCCTGTAATGAAAATGTATTTTTAAAATAATATTTAATTTACAGAAAACATCAAGGTTATAAGCTTTCTGATTATTATGCATTTTAAATATACATGCTCTAAATGAATGTTAATAAATCTGAACTAAATTGTACACAATAAAAATGATTTAAAATAACTTCATTGAAATATAGGGAATGAGATAGTAGTGTGGTAGAAATGTTAGTACATTTTAGCTATGGGTTCATTCTATACTATTATATGAGTAAGTATACAATGTTAAACAAGAAGAGAGTATATTCTAGTTATACTATAGATTGTAAAAATATGTACATGTAAAAGTTATAATATAATATAATATAATAAAGTTTCAAAACAGTAGTTCAAATTTTTATGTGGCATTTGGACAAATGACATGTTATAAGCTTCACTAAAATGCGTGGCTTTAACCTTATAACTTCTGATCCTATCTTGGAATCAACTCTAGCTAATTGCTATATTGATTTTATATAAATAATAAATGTAATATGAAAAACAAAGATATTATTTATGTTATATGTTATACCTGGAATGCTACTGCCGGGGCAGGTGTTAATTTCCTCATGTTAACATAAGAGAAAAGTTCTAACATATGTCCACCACGAGCTGCTGTGTAACAAACTCTGAAAAAAAATACACCTTTATAATATATATGCTATATTTCATTAATATTAAATTAAAATGGTGCTGAATATTATGAACATAATTAAAATCGTATATTTTGTTTTTAGAAATAATTACTTTTACATTGTAATAAGTATATTGTATGAAGGAGGTGAGGTTGTTATTTAAAAAGAAAAAGAAATGAAGAATTAAATGACTCACAAATGAAACACAAATTCAAACATTTTATCACCTGGTAATACCAAACTGTACGCTCATAGCACAACCAAACGTCGCGATGGCAACACCAAGGGGTATAATAAAGCTGGCTGGTCCCAACACTCTGGCGCCAAAAGTGACAGCTACCGCCGGTACAGACACCATCTCAGTGTAACTTAGTACTGACATGTAGGCCACATTCATGAATACGTAGAGACAGGTTATTAGTGGTACTGCTATTGATATGCTGAGGGGGACGTTTCTGTGGATAAGGAAATATTGTGAGAGGATACTTCTTCGAGACTTATGATCAATATGTAGGTTTATATGGGTAATATGGGATGACCATTGCCTCTAGTGAGGTGCATCTCAACTATAGTATAAATATGTGTTGTATTTAGTCGTAAAATAAAAATGTTAATCATAGATTATATTTTGAATTCGCTTGTCTGAATCGATAGTATGCCGGTTCAAATCCCTTTTCGGTAATCTTTTCAAATATTAACATTATATTTTCATTTTCTTCTATTAGCATAGTATTTAAAAATATACTGCAATGGTTGTTTTCAAATATAAATAAAGTACAATTATATTTTTTCATTCATAGATTTATATTAATTACATAAATGATAAATGTCTATCCTAATTTATCTATTAAAATAAACTTATTTTATAATAATTTATTAAATAAGTTTATTTTAATAGACAGATTTTATTAATATAAAATTAAAAGAATAACTTACACGCCAGGATTAATAATCTCTTCTGTAACAACAGTCACACTGTTCCACCCATCATACGCCCATAGCCCAGAATATAATGCGAGGGCAACACTGCCAGGTGAGGTAGAGCTACCTTCAAAACCTTTACTTAAATTTTCAGTGTTTCCTGTAAAAATAACAACAATATTATATATATTTTTAAATCTTCATTATTTTTCCATTATCATAGTACCCTACTATGATAATGGAAAAATAATGAAGACTTTCCGCCGAATTGAGGCATTGCGTGCTGAGTGGCGGAACTCAACGCCGCACTTTGCCTTGTTACCAAACCCAGGAAATGAAAAGACTAACATTTCCTGGGGTGGGAATCGAACCCACAACCTGTCGCGTTTAGGCGAGGCGTTGTTACAAATTACGGTTAAATTGTGTAATAACTGCGAAAGCCAAATCAACAAAAAAATAAAGCCATCGTGACGCAGTGGAATAGGACTGATTATAAAGCGATAGGTTGTGAGTTTGATTCCCATTCCGAGAAATGGTTATATTTAAATTATTTTCATTTTGCTTTCACGACTCAGCTACGCCATTTAACCAACCCAATGTTTCAATTCGGGCGGAAAGCGACGAACGGAGTGTCGTAATACTAACTCCCTAACTACCCTGCAATGCAGGACAAAGCTTTTCACTTTTTTGAAAATTGCAAATTTTTCTTATTATGACTGTGTGAATAACATAAAATTATAAAAAATAATTACCTCTAGCTAATTCATAGATTCCACCACCAATAACAACAAGGCAAGTAAACACTTTACACACTCCGAATACGTTCTGCACCTTCACAAACAGTCTCACACTAGTTATGTTAATGTATGTCATGATAACTGAAATAAAAGAATTGTAAAATTAAATTTTTTTTGTAATTATAGTTATTTTTAAATTTCATAAATCAAAAAAATTGCATATCAGGCGTTAATAGATTGATAAATCGACTTGCATAAACAATTTTCTAAATATCTAATAGGTATTAGATTTACTTTATTTATAGGGTGAAACGAATGTTTGAGTAATTCAAAAAATTATTTTAAGTAATTATATGAGTACATATGAGTAATTCAAAGTATTCATTTATGTAATTTAAAGTAATAACGTATTTAAATAACATAAAAACGGAATTTACAGAAAAAAAAATATTCTAAAAAATGCTTGCCCCGATGATTATGCATTTACAATTTATCAACTTATTCAGACCAGATACAAGAAATAGGTTTATTGAATTACATCATATATTTGGTTGAGCATTACTATATTTGTTTTTTTTTTTTAATTCACTTAATCAAATGAAAAAGAAAACAAGTTTTAAATCTTCTATATATTTTATCCGCCAATCAGCAAGCAATGCCTGTATCCGGCGGAAAGTGGGGAACGGAATTGTAAAAAGAGAATGAAGTGTCTTAACACTAGGTTCTCAGGCCTACCCTGATATATGCAGGATACATAATCATTTTATCTCTTTTATCTTTTATCTTTTGTTTTGATTGCCAAATGCAATAATCATTTTGCATTTGGCAATCAAAACAATGGGGTCAATATTATAATATGGTACCAATAAGCTGGTTTGATGATGGATTCCACAAACAGGAGACAAAACCTTACAACCTCTGTCAGTACGGCCCAGAGAAAGGCATGCTTTTTTAAATTTTTTTTAACATCTATGATCAATTTTTACAAAATTATAAACATTTTTTTTTTCTTTTTTGTTTTTTTTTTTTATGGAAAGGACAAGGCAAACGAGCGGTCGGGTCACCTGATGGTAAGTGATCCCCGCCGCCCACGGCCCCGTGTAACACCAGAGGAGCTACAGGTGCGTTGCCGGCCTTTGAGGTGGGAGTAGGCGCGCTTTTTGAAGGTACCCATTTCGTATCGACCTGGAAAAACTGCCGCAGGTAGGCCATTCCACAGTTGAGTGGCACGTGGAAGGAAATTCCTTCGAAACCGCACAGTACTGGAGTGCCACGCATCCAGGTGGTGTGGGTGGTATTTAAGCTTGTGGCGTACTGTGCGGTTTGAAAATCCTGCGGCAGGAATCAGGTCAAACAATTCCCCAGAACACTCTCCGTGATATATGCGATAGAGAACGCACAACGAGGACACGTCTCTACGCAACGCCAAAGTGTCAAGCCCTGCACAGATTACCGGGTTCCCAACGATTCGAATGGCTCTGCGTTGTATGCGATCAAATGGTTCAAGCTGATACTGGGGTGCACCAGCCCAGAGGTGAGAACAGTATTCCATATGAGGCCGAACCTGAGCCCTATACAGGGCCAAATGGTGTTTTGGCATGAAGTACTGTCTCGCTCTGGCGATAACACCTAGTTTCTTCGAGGCCAACTTGGCCTTGCTTTCCAGATGATCGCGATACTGGCACTAACTTGAAACGCTAAGGCCCAATATGCTGATACTGAGTGCGGCTTTAAGAGGAGTGTTCTTGAGAACTGGTGACACGTCAAATGGGGTTTTCTTGGTGGTCAACGCGCAAACTTGTGTCTTCAAGGGGTTGAATTGAACAAGGTTCCTTTCAGCCCATGAAGAGACATTCCCGAGGGATGCCTCAACAGAAGACACAAGCTTTTCTCGGCACTCGTCAACGTTTTCCCGAGAGAGATCTGCGCGGCCGGAGTATACAGCGTCCACCGTACTATCATCTGTATAGCAATGAATGTTAGAGTCCACCAACATGTCATTGATATGCAGAAGAAATAGCGTAGGGGATAGCACACAGCCTTGGAGAACGCCAGCGTTCACGGGCATGTGATCGGAGCAAAAACCGTCGACAACGACTTTGATGCTACGCCCAGTGAGGAAACTACACAATTGTTTAATCAAGTCACTCAAATATAACAAATAAAAAAATTGGTAATGAATATACAAAAAAAAACATTTATAGCAAATAGTATTTATTTATTTATTTAAAAAACTTAAATTATTTCTTATTTACATCTTCAACTAATAACTAATAGGCAATTTTAACTTCCATATTATTGTAAGGGTTAACATTAACAATATTCATGTCTTTTAGCAATTCAATGACTTTGTAATTCTCTTGTGTGATTTGTATATAGCCACTGGACTCTTCATTTAGATTTTCATTCATTAATTGCTGTAAAAAAACACAAATAATTATAATTTGTTATACCTAACATGCCTTAATAATGTATACAGTTTCTTGCAGCTTTACACTTTTTCCAGCATAGCAGGGACCTAGTTTATTCCATACTTTCCATCTGAAGTTAAGATTTTGCATGTATAATAGCGAAACTCAATGCCATACTTTGGCTTAACAGAGTGGAATAATAAAAATAATCTTAATATAATCATACTTAAGAGAATCAAATCCATGATTCATCACATCTACCGTTAGATGCTAGCAGGATAGTCGCAAAGGTTCTTTTCAGCTACTGATAAAGCAAACAGGATAGTGGGAAGCTGCTTTTTTTACATTATTTCATTTAACATAGTAAACACTTACTCCCAAAACATCAAATATTTGGTCACTAGAACCCTGAAATAATGACCGTATTAGTCCATATAGTTCAGTCTTTAACATATGGAATGTCTCTTTCGCTTTCTGCAAATGTTCAGGTTGTATTTCCTTTTGTACTATTTTTGGTCTCGACAAAGCTTCTTGAGCGGTTTTTGAAAGATTATTAAGCCTAAAATAAAGATTAAATTTATTTAAAAAGAGTAATATAAAATATTAAAAGGACCTTTAGCAAATTAAGCTAACATCTACACAGTGATGAAACCTGTGCTATGTTGTTTATAACACATTGTGTGCGGGACACGTAAAAATATGTTTTTCGCAAACTGTGGATAGAGCGAGATATGTTTTATAAAAACGATAGAGAATACATTCTAAGATAAGAAAATAAAAGTTAAAAAAAGAAATCAGAGCCTTTTTAAATTTATACTGATTTTTAATAACAATAAAATTTGCACACATTTTTCAATAAATTACCCGCTCCAGCCGTAATCCACTGGCATAAAACGCCCGACCACAATGTGTTAAAAATGTAATACTACAATTTACAGCTAAGTTAACATAAGATACAAATACATCTGGATATAAAATAAACTAAAGAATAATTTATAATATAAAAAATTGTAGACATATATTGACATTAAAATAAATTATAGTAATGAACAAATGTGTAAATAAAACCTTTTCTTTTATTATGAAACACAATATGCTAATATTATGCAACTAATTTACAAAATTATTATTTTGAGCATGGGTTTTATGACTGTAGGGCATTGAGCCCAGAATTCACACTTAAGATACAATTTATTTCAATAATTATTTATATAATTAGGTCATGGAATAATTTCTTATAATTCATAGAGATATGTACCTGTTTATTTCCCTGTCAACATCACATATAGAGCCACGGGTGAATGCTATAAGTTCGTCAACTTGATCAGTCTTTTCTTTCATTTCAGCAAGGAATTCGGTGACTATTAAAGTCTCATCGGTTGGTATTTGTGTGTTACAATTTTGAACTTCAGTTCGCAAACCTTCCAAATAGCCAAGAGCTCTATCACCAACATTATTTGGTGTGATAGCGGCATCCAATGGAGAATTTTCAATAATATTACAAGTGTCAAGGCATCGTAATTGCAGTCTTTTTATTTCCTCAGATAAATATTCACTTGTTTCAGCATTTAGTTTACTCGTCATCGCTCACTTGGTTTGATGTCCTTCGTTTTAAAAGTTTGTTTTTACAATATTAAAATGAATCTTCTGTACAACTAAACTAAACACATGTCTTGAAATATACACAGTACACTATTTATTTAGTCACAATTTCAAAATTGAACGACCAACAATAATCGCGCAACGCGCAGTTTGACTTTTAGTTTACGTTTATAATTTGACATACGCGACCGTTAAAAAGGAACGTCAACATCGTTTGACGTTTATATTTTCGTAGAGACTAGGGTTGTACCGTATGGTATTAATAACGGTTTTACGATTAACTAGTTTAATACTTACAAAGAGCAGCTAACGATCCAAGTTTGATTGCCGTTCTTTTAGACTCAAGTTCTAAATCTGTTGTAAAAGGCTGAATAGCATATTCAGCGAAAGTCATGACAATAATAGCTACTTCAGCTGGTCTCAATATTACTACATATATCCATGCACATATAAAAGACGGTAGAGGTCCCCAAAATTTATGGCATTTACCGAATGCTGCTTGGAAATAAGAATATTCAGCTCCAGATTTTCCGAGGACTGTGCCTAATTCGGCAAATGACAGCGCTCCTAAAATATACAATGGATATTAATTATTTTTGTATATTACTTGTATTTCATTTTTTTCCTTAATGTCACTAGGTATCTTACCTACACCCACCTAGTAAGGATATTATTCCGGATATAGCCCAAACTATAAGGCATAACGCCACAGACCCTGAGTGCTCTAATGCTGATGATGGAGATACAAATATTCCAGATCCGATCATTACTCCTAAAATTAAATTAACAGCAGAAAATAATCCTAATTCTCGCCTTAGTTGCACACCGGTTATTGAGGTCTTTTCTAACGCTTCAATCTCCTTACTCGCCATTTTCGCCACTATAAAAAAAATAAAAAATAATTATATAGCAGAACTATCTTCACATTTTATTTAATGAGAATATAAAAAATGATTATATTTTAAATACAAGTATTTTTTTTAAACAATTGAAAGTTACCGCATACATTCACATTACAAAGTTGTCCGTATATTTTTAAGTAATTATTATTAATTACTTAAAAATATACTTCTAATTCTAATTCTTATGAATTAGTTACTTTATAAATAAAACATTTTATTTTTAGCTTGATATACAATACATTTCTATATAAAAGATATATTTTACTCTGTATTTGAGTCAAACGTCATAAATAAATTCCATCATGCACTACAAAGGCCATAATACAATCGAGTTAATGGTGAATGAACCTGAAATTATTGTCAGCATTATCAGAACTACTCATGATACGCGTGAGATTTTTTTTATTTTAGTCCATTATGATCCCTATTACATTATAGGAAGATATACTTTTAAATAAATTAAAGTTGATAAGTACGTGAGATCTAACCCTTGCATGGCAAAGAGGTCAAAAATATTACCGCATTCGAATCAAACAGGAAAGACAGCAATTAGAAGCAATGAAGAAATGCTCTATTGAGAGTGCTAAATTGGTTCTAAATTATGAGTAGCGCTACCGACTTTTGGGACATCACTATTTTATACATCCTGTTTGATTAAGACTGAAGTTCAATAGATTTTATTCGTAGGCCTACTTAGGTTTTTTATAATGTTTGTCGTTTACAGTAATATGGAGAAAATTAACAAAAATTATGACACACAGCCTCGTAAAGTCATTTCAAGCGTGTTTATTTTAATTTAGTTAAGACGTTTAGTATTAGAGTGAACCTAAATGACGTTTGCCAAAGTCACGTGTTCTTTTGTGAAAAAAAAGATACACATACTAGAAAAGAAACACCAAAACAGAGGAAACCCTTTTAAAATAATAATAATTTTCGTATGTAACTAGACGAATGCATCGCAATGACGCATAAAGCTGCTGATTAAATGAAAACGGTCAGTGATTCAGTTTTATCGAACTGATATAGACAAGAATAAGATATGAGATATCTTTGATGTAATAATTTTATTTTAAGGTCACGTTTTAGTCACTCTACTGAGTTAAGATGTATATAACTATGATTAAAATTTATTTTAAAAATTGATTTCCCCAATAAAAAGTTAATTAGTAACACACATAAAAAAATACAGTCGAAATGAAAACTTCATCCTCCATTTTTGAAATCGGTTAAATACGTGTGAACATAGTACTTAGCACATTATGTAAAGTCGTTAAGAATGAATTAGCATGATACACACGTGTAAATGTATACTATAAACAATGAAGATAGCTGAACGCTGATAACTTCACGAGATGATTTAACAATTTTATTGAATAGTAGGTTATTATCACCATTTTGTAAGCCTATTGCAAAATTTAGACGCTCATTTTTTTTCTCGCCCTAGCTCGTTTTTTTAGCTTCACTCTGTACCCCGCACACGATAGTCGGAGGAAGCCTGAGAACATAATGTTACGACACTCCGTTCTCTTAAGATTTCCGTTCCCCAATTTCTGCCGAATGGCATTGTTTATTGAAGGAAATTTTATTATTATATTTATTATTTCAGGATATCCTTCCTTAGTTATCCTTATCCCTCTTCAAGGAACCGATATGCCAAATTTCAGCTTTCATCCAGCAATTTTGACTTTTTTCCTGGTCTTATAGAGTTCCAGCAGAAGTTATATAAATATTGATTAAAATATAGCTATTTATATATTACAATAAGTTTTATTTACACAGAAGGAACAAGATGATATGGAATTGAAGCGTTTATTATAAATAAAAAGCATGACGCATTAGATTAATGTTGTTACAAGTGTGACAACGCTAATATCAATTTGTATAACATTTATTATAAGCTTTGCTTATAATGTCTAGAGGACATTTCTTTTCCAATGACTTAGAAAAAGGAAGAAGTTCTTAATTCGACTGTACAGTTTTTTAAGTGTATTTCTTCGTAGCTTTTTAGTGGATCAATTTTAATGATTCTTTTTTTATATAATGTTTCTATGTTTTTCCATTAAAATTTTGTTAAGATCTGTCGAGTAAGTTATTCATAACATTTGTACCTTTTACTGCATTTTTTTAAAGTCGTTTTTTTGTATATTGATTGAAATACTAATAATATTTGCAATGAGTGTTACACTACTAATAAAAGAAACATTCCTCTGTTCTAGACATTTCGCCAATTTTCTAATTATATGACTTGCTGACTAATGCAGTGATTTATCTCACCAGACGATACTGTTACAAACGCATATCGATGAAATTAATCAATGTCAAAGAATTTTATTCAAATTTAGAAGTTAAATAATTTACCATGAGTAAAATAATTTTCCATCGGTTCACAAATCCTTACCGGGACTTTTTTATAAGTATTAGATAATATTCCAGTTAGTGATTAATTTTTTCTTTTTATCAAAATCCTTCCTAAGTGTTTAAATTAAAATAAAAAGATAATATATACATGATAGCATGATGGTGATAAGATCTGCGATTACGTTTTACGTATTATCACCATCATGCTACTGGTATTTTTACAGTAAGTATACTGATTATATTAGACGAATAAGAGATATCGATAACAGAATCGAATACTTTTGGGTGAATCTTAATCATGTTCTAAAATTAATTATTTAAATTCAGTCGCAGTGAATAATGTCAATTACAATTTCTAATTTTGAATATATTTATTTTTTTAATTCACGCTGTATCCCTCATATAGCAGGGTAGGCAGAGTTTGATATTTATAATTTTTAATTACTTAATTTATTAAAATATTTCACACAAATATATTTGCCTGTGGTGAATTTACTAGCAGGCTGAGTAGTCTATAGCCAAGGGCGGGAGATTTTGACAATTCTTAAAAAAAAAACAAGGGCGGCAATAACTTAATAACCTATACGTTGAAAATATCTTATAGTTGTTGTTGTTGAAGCTATCTTCTAAAATAATTTAATTATATTATTTTACGCAACATTAAGCAATTAATTTTCTATAATAATTATTAAGTCTTCACGTACGTAAGTAGTATATGTGTAATAAAATTGCAATCATTTTAAATGATAGTGAACAGTTATTTAGAGGTAATTAGCAACAAAGTTATCGTTTTGGTAAATACTATTTACTTTTGTAGCTTTTTTATCTGGTATAGTAACAGATAAACGTTTGGAGCGTCACTAAGTATCCTACGCAAATTAAATCGTAGGTATTTTTTGACTGATATCATTAAAATGCTGTATTAAATTGTCGTACGCTATTTCCTTTTCGAGGAATGTATGACTCTGGTCATGTTTTTTCTACTTTGACTATCCTATTATAGAATCTTAATATTCTAATAAGAAATACGGTAAGCGCAACAGGGCATGCATAGTTCCTCACTTAATAAATAGCTTAGACTATAATATAAGATCGAAAATTACTCATATGAATATTAAACAATTTTATAAATAATATAAATATAAATGCAATTCAATAAATAAGGCCGAATATGGCACTCTAGAGAAACCTGAGTGGTTTTTTGTAGTGTCATTAGTTATAAAATAATATTTGTAAATCTATTAAATAATAATAAATAAAAAAAAAAGTTAATATTATTTACACTACCCCGAATAGTTAGGTTGTCAGAGAAGAACGAGCACAACAGTAGTCTGTACCAAGTTATACGCGATTCATCCGGTTAAAATAGTTTAATTTAAAATGCGTAATAATTGCGAAAGCCAAAAATACAATTATGAGACATGAGACAAAAAAATGTGTGTGGGATAGCGTGCGACTGTAAACGCGGCAGGTTGTGGGTTCGATTGCCACTCCAGGATATGGAATTTATCATTTCCTGGATTTGGTAACAAGGCAAAACGCGGGGTTGAGTTCCGTCACTCAGCACGCAATGCCTCAATTCAGCGGAAAGTGGGAAACGGAGTGTCTTATCACTAGGTTCCCTCTACCTACCCTGCTATATGCGGGATACAGCCTGAAGCTTTGTATGTATATGTATGGCCATTTCAGCCATGTCTCGAATTCGAGTGGAAAGCAGTGAACGGAATATATTAACACTAGGTTCTCTCTTAATACTTTGCTGTACGGGATAAAGCGTAAAGCTACTATTTCTTTTTTAAAGTATTAAATGCGTGAAGATACCATGTTACGTAGGTGTAGTGTAACAAATGCCTATGTATTTTTATTTTTCATTGACCAGTGATAATGTGCTTTGAATTAATTTTAGCTGGCAGCTAAATGAGGAAGCACGTCTTTACTTTCTCTAACGTCACATCATGAGTACGCATTGAGCCAATAATATTGTGCGTAAAATTAAATTATGTTTTTAATCTTTTAGATTTTTTTAAACAATGTAAAAGTATTTGTGAATTTAAATGGGACACACCATTTAAATTTAGTTCAGACCTGATAAGTAGTCTTTGAGTTATTAGGAATAAAATATTAAAATATTTATTTTATTAACAAATATGAATTCTTTTTATTTTTTATCTGTGTATGTAAAATCAAGGTGCAGATTTTTCCCAAAATTAACATTTTAATTTCAAAGCGTTAATCCGTTGACCAAGAAACTCTCCGTGACATAATCTATGAAAACGTAATATTATATAACATCTGTGGAAAAAAGTCTTAATTTAAATATTTGGTATTTTCATTTGCTAGTAATCAATCAAACATAGGCCTGTCGTGGCGCAGAGGCACAAGCGTGCGACCGTAAACGCGACAGGTTGTGGTTTCGATTCCCGCTCCTCGCTCTGGTAACAAGGCAAAGCAGTTCCGCAGCTCAGCATGCAATTCGCCGGAAAGTGGGGATCGGAAACGTTAAAAGAGAACGGAGTGTCTTCTTAACACTATGTTCTCAGTTTCCCACTGCTCACCCTGGTATACTATAAGGGATACAACGTAAAAAAAAGGTATATACTCGTATTGTAAAAGAAATTAAAAAAATAACAATTTCAATCTAGTAACGTCTACATGACTATATAATAAGTATAGTACATTTGACATAAGTATGAATATGACGTATAATGTTAGTATTTATTTTTATATTTCCTCAAACTTTGTGGTAAGCGAATAGCAAATAAAAATTATTTGTTCTAATTTTCTTCATGAAATTAACAAATATAAGTAAATAGAAGAAGTTAAGGAAAAACTTTTGTTGTCTCATGTTTTTTTCTTAAATACATATGTACATACTTACATACATACTTCACGCTGTATCCCGCATATAGCAGGGTAGGCAGAGGGAACCTAGTGTTAAGACACTCCGTTCCCCACTTTCCGCCGAATTGAGGCATTATGTGCTTAGTGGCGGAACTCAACGTCGCGCTTTGCCTTGTTACCAAACCCAGGAAATGAAAATACTTCCCACGATACAGGATTACCTAGTGTGAGACCATCAGATGTATCTAAAAAAAATGTTATATCTACTTTTTTGTTAATACATATATATTTTCGTTAAAAAAATATTATGTAAATATTACTATCAAAATATAACTTCTATTTAAACATTTAAACTAAACTTTTACATTTCCTGGAGTGGGAATCGAACCTACAACCTATCGCGTTTACAGTCGCACGCTTATGCCTCTGCGCCACGACAGGCGTTAGCAAAAAAATAGTACTTATAACTTAGCTTTCTTAACTAACAGTTATTACATGTAGTAATAATATTTATATGACCTAGATTAGCTTACAGCGAGTGTATTTATGAATGCAATATTTGTAAGTGTTTGACAGATAAGAACTATAAGCTTCGATACTTAAACGATACAAGGATAATTACAAATATTGATTAACACACACTTTTAATTAACGCCTGGAAACAGTAGGTTATATCTACACCAGGCGTGAATAAATTAATAAATCGAATATACTTTTCCTCAGATAGAATTCACTTTTTAATTTTAATATTACTAGTGTCCCCGTAAATGCGTCAATAACGCATTGCGTAGTGACGTATATGTCAATTTATATAAACATGGATGTCAAATTATGGTAGGTGTGTGTAGCATTCATTTTATTAATTTTATATATTATAAATATTTATATACAATATATTAATGCATAGATGCATTGTTTTTAGAAAATATAATCATTGTGCTCTCCTTCGCTATATAAACTATAAGTGCCAAGTTTCATTCTCCTCCGTCCGCGTAATTTTCGTAAAAAGGGATCCAAAGTTTTTCCTTTTAAACCCAGGCAATGAAAAATTTCATTTCCTGGAGTGGGAATCGAACCCACAACCTGTCGCGTTTACAGTCGCACGATTGTGCCTCTGCGCCACGACAGGCATAATAATAATAATAAGTAGAAAACTTAAGAATAAATATTAGGATTGTCTACAGAACTTGGCACCGATTTTCACCACAATCCTTTTTCATCGAAGGTAATAACCACGCTTAATCTTAATAATGAATTTAACCCATTTAAAAAATTATATATTTAATAGGATAATAATCATAACTGCGTAATAAATAAACCATAATGGCGCTAACTTTATTGTTAATTTATTTTGTTATTATAATACAATTATAAAATTAATTAAACGTTTAGATAAAAAAAAAAAATACTTATGTATCAGTGACGAAGGTTTCATACAACTCGACTCTCATCGGTGTGAGAAATTTCACTACTTCTATAATATAACCGAAATATGATAAGGATAAATTTTAAGTAATAAATAATTGAATTTACCTATCTATCTACCTAACTTCACGCTTTATCCCTAGCGGGGTAGTCAGAGAGAACGGAGCGCCAAACGCTACGGTCCCTGCATACTTCTTTCGCCTCGTCCATAGTCATTAACCTCTTCATGCATGCCTCCTCCTGTGGAGGTCCTCATGCTTTTTACGTGACCTTCCTCCAGTATCTTCGAAGGTCAACCGAGGGTTGAATTTACCATTCAATTATTTATTACTTAAAATTAGTAATTTAAATACATCTAAAAGACAGAAATAAATATAAATCCGATATCTTGTCCATCTGAGTTTCAAATATAATTCATTCTTCACCAAAAAGCTTCTTTTCACGATAGAAAATAAATAGAAAATTTAATAAATTAAATAAAAATTATAAAAATAAGAACGCATGGCTTAGTGGTCAGAGCGCTTGGATGGTTTTCAAGAGGCGCGGGTTCGAGTCCCGCTGCGTTTAAAGAATTTTTTTATACGTTTTCTAAATAAATTTAATAAATTACTTAGTTTCGGTAGCGAGTTTCCTAGAAGGTAAACCCCGTTACCTTCACTCGCCACGTTAGGTAACATAACAAAGTATATATAACATAGCCATTCTGAAAATAAACTAAGTCATGTTCGCCTGCATTTTTATTGTGAAAATGGATCCTGGACAACAATATACCAATATATCGCCGACATATACTATGTACCGATAAGTGGCAATGGGTAAAAATTTTAAAAAGGCAAATTTTTTAGCAATTTCTCTCTTTTTTTTCGATATCCTTCATCTGCTAGTGAAACTGCCACTGATTTATTGTAATTTACAAAAGATAAGCCGGTGGGAATCGTGTTATATGAACGCTTCGCCACTGGTACCTATCGTATCGTTACGTAATATTTATTATAAAAACAATAAATATAGTAAGCTAACTAGGTACATTAAGTTCTGTAATAAATAACATGACGTTTTTATTATTACTAACAAGTGATTTATATGCACTCTTAGTAAAAGTAGGTTTTATGTCTTTATTTATAACTTTTTATTTAAAAAGACAACGACTGTCGTGGTGCAGAGGCACAAGCGTGCGACTGTAAACGCCACAGGTTATGAGTTCGATTCCCACTCCAGGTAATGAAATTTTTCATTTCCTGGGTTTGGTAACAAGGCAAAGCGCGGCGTTGAGTTCTGTCACTCAGCACGCAATGCTTAATTTCGGCGGAAAGTGGGGATCGGAGTGTCTTAACACTAGGTTCCCTCTGCCTAACCTGCTATATGCGGGATACAGCGTGAAGCTATGTAATGTAATATAGTTAAAAAGATCTTAAAAGAGATACTTTTTAATTTTTTTGACTTTTGAGTTTTAAGGTGCAAAACATAACAATATTTTTATTTCCTAAAATAGATTATAATTAAAAACAAATTTATTTTTTAATACCATTTTTTTTTTAAATTTAATTCATAAATTTTTCATGTCAATGCTACTTAATAATAACTATAAAAAAATAAAAAGCTTACCGTCTTTTCGATTATACGTAAAAGATGAACTGTCAAATTATGCTACATGTTACATTTTTTCTATAAGAAGTCTATGAGATTTATATTAAATATTTCAATTTATTTATATTTTTCTTATTTTAAGATATCTGTATTAGTACTTTTTACTACAAGTGCCTAATTTTAAATTTGTATTTGTCTTTTCGTCAATGTGACAATTTATCCCGCATAGAAGAGTAGATATTTATACATTATTTTAAAAAGATATTATCATTGTGTACTCTTTGCTATACGAACTATAAATGTGCAAACCATGGTAGGGAGTGTAACATTTATTTTATTATTTTAATATATTAATTATGCTTTATTTTAAGAAGATATTATGCATCTGCATTCCTTCGCTATATAAACTACGAGTATAAATGTGCCAAGTTTCATGCTCCTCTATCCGCGTAATTTTCGCAAAATGGATATAAAGTCTTTGCTTCACGTATTAGTATATAGATAAGTACATAAATTACAACATTGGTACACTCAAATGGCAGTTGATTTCAACTGAGAGTTGACGTCCTCGGATACTTAAAGGTACTGTAGCGTTTACTTTTCTTTTCCGATATATTTCAAGTCCTTTATGCACTTTTAATAATTTTATATTTTTAATTTTTAATTATATACGTGAAGCAAAATCTTTATACCACTTTTTACGAAAATTACGCAGACAAAGGAGCAGAGAGAAACTTGGCACACTTATAGGTTACATACTCTGTATCCAGCACGTAGGAGGGTAGGCAGAGTGAACCATAGGACCTATTGTTAAGACACTCCGTTCGCTTTTAACATTTCCGTTGTCCGTCTTCCGCCGCTTCGAGCGTGCTGAGTGGCGGAACTCAGCCAAGTTATAAAAATAATTAATCATTTTTAAAACAATGATACTTGTAAAATATTGTAATAAATATTTTAAAATAAGGACAAAATATTTATAAATATTATGTAAACGGGTTTCGTTATACAAAAACAAAACTAAGCGCGAATTTACGATGGTATTGTTCTGAGAATTATGGTAATAACAGATTCCACTGATTACACAATCGTCAAAGTACATTTCTTGTAATGTACAAAAAGATAAGTGTATTTTTAATATTTTCAAAGTGTTTTACACATTTAGGACGCCTAGTGTCAAGACACTCCGTTCACTGTTTTCCTCTTAAATTCGAGACATTATGCGTTAGGTGGCAAACCTTTTTGCTTTAGGCCAATAAAAATAATTCAAGCAATGATTATGTGTTCCCTCGAGTGGGAATTGAACCTATAATCATTGCATTTTATAGTTAAAAGCCTCATCCCTCTAAAATGGGCAATGAATGCTCATAAAATAAATAAGTATTATACGGAGTCTTGACACTATTGTACGAGTATTTCTCCGGTTCCCTCTGTCTAACCTGCTATGTCCGGGAAACAGCGTGAAGTAAAAAAAAAATTCCGTAAAGTTATTTATAATTAAAATGAATGAAATCATGTCGCATGTCAATTGATAGGAAACTGATAAAAGGACACTCACTACATTACTCATTATTCATATAAATAAATAAAATACTGTATACTTATTTTATTAACTGATTTCGAAATAAAGAGGTTACCAATTCGACTGTATTTTTTATGTATGTTACCGCATGTACCGCATACCGCAACTATTTACTGGATGAACCGATTTTGATGTTTCCTTTTTTATATGATAGCTAGTTCTTCTGATGTGGTTCCAACTAGATTTAGTTAACATTTAACAACGAGTCATTTTTGAGTTATTCGTAAAAATGTTGCTGTTTAGAGCATATTATCTGAAGTAGGTTTTCTTTTTTTTTGTTAAAATTTTTGTTATATATTATCATACTTTTTTTTTTAATTTCACGCCGTATCCCGCATATAGCAGGGTAGGCAGAGGGAACCAGAGAACCTAGTGTTAAGACACTCCATTCTCTTTCAACAATTCCGTTCCCCACTTTCCGCCGTATTGAGGCATTGCGTGTTGAGTGCCAACCCAAGAAATGAAAATATTAAATTTTACATTTCCTGGAGTGGGAATCGAACCCATAACCTGTCGCGTTTACAGTCGCACGCTTGTGCCTCTGCGCCAAAACAGGCGTTTATTATCACGTGAGAGATTATTATAATGGAGAGTACTTATACCTATCTATCTGTAAGTATATATGTACGAGTATATAACGCTTATATTACTAGAGTGACCAACCGACAACCGACGCGTAACTACTGTCCATGTCTATTTCTCGAAATTCTTATGAAAATGGGATAAAAAAATAGAAATACTAGGTTTTAATATAAGTATTATCGAAATAAGATTTGAAAGAAAAATAAAATAACTGTTGAACGAAACGAATCGAATTGATTTCTTCTTCTTACATTTAAAAATACAACGTCAAAATGATGTTTGCATCGTAAACGATATGAGTAACAGATGTTAATGACCGAAGTGCAGATGCACTTGCAGCGTAGTCTGAAGGACGGCCGTTGAGATAAATATGTTAACCAATTTTATATTTAAAAAAATAAACATTTTTACAAATGAAACAGTTTAATTAAGTAAAATGTTTTACAATTATTATTTAAAAACTTAAAAAAGGAATACCTTAGTTTTATTAAAAAAGTATAAGTATAATTAATATTCAGTAAAATATATGTTACATTAACTATTTAATTTTTTTTTATATTTTAATAAAATTAAAAAATAATGTTTTTTTTATCTTTACGCATCACGAACATATTCAATTATAAATATTATTTTAGGGTTTTACAAAATTTTCCAGTAGGAATTGTGAAATTTTATACTTAAAATAATTTAAAAAAAAGTTACAGTTAAATTTATTAACATGGATCAAATATTATATATTTACTTACTTTTTAAAATATATTTCAGTAACCTGTTAATAGCACCACAATGTCTTCAGTATTTAAAACTCACATATGGACATCACTATATTACATAGATAAAAAATGTTCTATATTTTTCGCAATAAAAACTCATTTCGTAATAATTATGACATTGACAAAGGAATAATTACTCTATTGTCATGTCTGGAAACTATAAGTTAACGACACTTGACGTTACATGCTAATATGTCAAATAAATATTTAATTGGTCTAAATTATGAAAATTGATAATAATGAGAAAATTATTAAAATTTTTATATTAAAATTTTTATTTTCTGAATGAATAGAAAAAAATATTGGTAACTTTGCGTGAGATAATTAGTATAGAATACAGAAATATACCAATCTTTCTATATTGTTTGACATTTTTTTAATTGATTTAAGGAAGCAAACGAGCAGAAGGAGTAGAAACGAGAAGATGGTATGTGGTTACCTTCGTCCATAGACACCTACACCACCAGAGGAGTTGTAAGCGCGTTGCCGACCTAGAGTGTACAGATGGAAGGGGGAGGAGATAATATAGTGGCCACGACCGTCCGCTATCGGAACCGCCACATTTTGAGGAAATGATGGGAGCGAATAGGGAAAAATCTGGCTTATGTAAAAATTGAAGGTATAATATGATAAGTTAACGTAATAAAGCGGTAAGAAAAGTAGGGAGAGACCTCGATTGATCTTTACACAGTAGGTGAGAGACCTCGATTGACAGAACACAGTATGAAAGATATCGAAACTAAAATCTCATTTTTTTGGCAAGGACATCACGTTCATGCTTTGAAAACATTGTATTTTTTTGGATGTGCCAAGTTTAAAATAAAAGATTACATAGATTATTAAAACTACTATTTCATTCAACTATTATATGACATTTAATTAAGACAAATTAAAGAAACTGAATTGAAATGTAAACTCTTTTACTCTTTTGTTATGGTAACAATTTCTAAATTCCTTTGCGAATGGAGAGAGGAGAACGAAAGGTAAGTGTACTCTTTGTTTGTCTTAATTTTAATAGCAATTTATTATAAAAAAGTTCAAATATCACAATCGTCTCATATACTAAATACATTATAAATATGCAACCCATAAACAAGTAAGATGTGTCAAAAAAAAATAAAAAGGTCTTTTAATTTTTCGATAATACGCTTCAACGATTCATGTAAGTATTTTTTCACGTTCTCATTCTTTTATTTATAAATACACATTTCGAATATAATTTCTGAGTACGACGCAAATAAACCTGACACTGCAAGCGCATACTGCACAGCATGCAGTTTTAATGGAAATCGTCATACTTATATATACATATGAAATAAATAAGTTTTGTTTTATTTTATGTCTTTTTACGTTTGTCGAATTGCATTTTAAATTGAATTTAAAATGAATGATTATTTTATGTATTTAGCTCGTTTTGGTTCTTTTGTTGGATGCTTCAATCTGACGTCTCGTTTTGTACATACATACATATTACATACATAGCCTCACGCTGTATCCTGCATATAGCAGCGTAAGCAGAGGGAACCTTGTGTTAAGACACTCCGTTCCCCATTTTGTCTAACGGTATATTAAGGAAAAGGAATATTTTCTGTCATGGCGCAGCAAACAAGCGTGTGACTGTAAACGCTATAGGTTGTGCGTTCGATTCCAACGCCAGGAAATGAAAATATTAAATAATATTTAGTATTTTCATTTCCTCGCTCTGGTAACAAGACAAAGCGCGGCGTTGAGTTCCGCAACGCAACAACAACGCAATGACTCAATTCGGCAGAAAGTGGGGAATAGAAAGGTTAAAGGAGAACAGGGCGTCTTAACACAAGTTTCTCAGGTTCCTTCTACCTACACTGCTATGTGCGTAAAGCTAAAAAAATATTTAAATAAATAATTTCTTCAACAAGATCTTTATTAATATTTGAACTACATATTTGACTGTGTATACATCATCCTTGAGATATTCATATCAGAAACTCAAACATAGATTTCGTTGAATTACAAAAGAAGCTTACAAATAAAATATTACAATCAAATAAAAATCAAATGATAAGATAACGTTTGAGACTCTATTTTTTAACCTTTAACGTAGTCCACATCAAATAAATTTAGTAGAAATAACAAGCTTGGTCGAGTATTTAAGTAAACTAACTTGGTCGAGTATTTAAGTGTGTGTAACATTTATTTTATTAATTTAATATATTTTTATGCCTTATTTTTAGAAAATATAATCATTGTGCGCTCCTTCGCTATGTAAACTAATAAGTGTGCCGAGTTTCATGGTCCTCCGACCGCGTAATTTTCGTAAAAAGGGATGCAGTTTTCTCTTCACGTTTTTTATATATAGATGTTTACCATTGATATCGTAAAAATATGAGGCAAGTTAAAGACGGGTAATTCTTCAAGATTTCAACCTTATCTTATTCATATGGCCCAAAATTTTTGACACTTTTGGCATAATAAAACGTGTTCCTATGAAAGTAGGTGTACTACTAAACATACATTTCGAATAGGGATCCATATGAAACAGGTAAAGAATGAAATCTTGAAGAATTACCTAGAAAGGATTAAATGGGAATTGAACTTTTTTCAAAGTATTGATTTTAAAGGAATAATTTAAATTCATCGAGCTTCATATATTTAGTATTTACTTAGTAAAAATAGGGAAATATTTTAATTAATATTATGTCATTTAATTAAGTTTCTGAGACCATCGTGACGAACTTAACATATACTTTGTATAAATAAGTACGCGTATACGCGTTGGTATTCAATTTCTAGTGAGAGTAATTTTTACAGAAGTATAAATTAATATAACAAATGCGAAAGTCTATAAGGATGGATGGATACAACAACTACTACCAGATATATGTAATTTTACAGTATTAAGCTTAAACATCAGAATATAGGTAAAACATAGGCTAAAATTTATAAAGACAGACATACGAAACGAATTTTTTAAAGAGTAAATTTAAAAATATAATTTACTTATATCTTATTGTTATGTTAGAACTAAATTAACCTACATTACAGTATAGTTACATCAAGATCTGGTCAGTAGTTTTAGCGTGACAGATCCATTCGTTCATCCTCATATTATTTCGATTTAGTTATATTAATTTCCGAATAGTAGTTTTTACGTGACAAATTCATAAACATCCATTGAAATTTTTGCATTTTTAATATGATTATAGTAATTAGGTATTTTGTCTGAATTTTTTTTCGTTTACGGTTTCGTGCTTTTTCCCGTACATGAGGGTAATCAGAGAACTTAGTGTCCAGACATTCCACTCTCCAGTTTCCGCTCAAAATAAAACTATTGCATGTTAAGATTTTTATACGTTTTCTAAAAAAAAAAAGACATATATAATATTTCATATTTATATTTTAATAATAGTTATGTAAAAAAAAATTAAAATTCCACGTCCCTAAGATAATTCGCTATATAGGTCAACGTCTCCCAGACACCGTAAATAATGTCTCTAAATAAACTTGTAAGTTTTTGTTGGCTTCCTCAATAACATAGGGGTATTTTTAGTATGAAATCTTTATCGTATGTTTTGCTTTCGCCTCACGGACTTAACTATACATTACATATATATGTTATACATCCCGCATAGTAGGGTAGTTAGAGGGAACCTAGTGTCAAGACCCTCCGTTCGCTGATTTCCTCCCAAATTTGAAATATTGTGTTAAATGGCGTAACTTAACTCCGCGCTTTGTTCTACCAGAATAGCGAAATAAAATTTTAGAATTAAAAATATAAACGCCTGTTGTGGCGCAAAGGCACAAGCGTGGCTCCAGGAAATGTAAAGTTTAGTATTTTCATTTTCTGAGTTTGGTAACAAGGCAAAGCGCGGCGTTGAGTTCCGCCACTCAGCACGCAATGCCTCAATTCGGAGAAGAGTGTTTTA
>JAKGSA010000486.1:58772-82909 GCA_033558755.1 Philaethria dido
TATATTTTTTCTTTTTTTTAGCTTCACACTGTATCCCGCATATAGCAGGGTAGGCAGGGGGAACCTGAGAACCTAGTGTAAGACACTCCATCCCCAGTTTCCACCAAATTGCATTGCGTGCTGAGTGGCGATTTTATAATTTAAGACACATATTCATTACAGTATTTATTACATAATCTAACATAAGCATTCCACGCGGGTTTGAACCCCAACCAATCGCGTTTACAGTTGCTGTCCGACTACGCCACAATGGCCTCGTAGTATTCTACGTATGTATGTTTCGTCAAAAAGCGTGGGATACACGTGTCGCGATAATCGATATCTAGCCGAGAAACAAATATATGATATATGAGAGTTGCTTTTTTATCATATGTCAAATGTTTATTGTGTGCATAAGTATAAATAATATAGTACATACATACATAGCTTCACGCTGCATCCCGGATACATCAGGGTAAGCAGAGGGAACCTAGTGATAAGACACTCCGTTCCCCACTTTCCGCCGAATTGAGGCATTGCGTGCTGAGTGGCGAAACTCAACGCCAAGCTTTGCCTTGGTACCAAACTCAGGAAATGAATATACTAAACTTTTACATTTCCTGGAGTGGGAATCGAACCCACAACCTGTCGCGTTTACAGTCGCACGCTTGTGCCTCTGCGCCACGACAGGCGTTATTATATAGTAATTTTATTTATACTATTTTTAATTATTAATCAAATAGTTAAACACCCCTTTTTATCATCTTACATTTTCTTATCATTTCTTATTTGATAATAAAGGTAACCAGAGGGAACATAGTGTCAATATATTCCGCTTATCTCATTCCGAACAACATTTTGTGATAATATTGCGAATTTTTTGAAGCAAATTGGGCCACAAGTGCAATTAAAAAAATATTACTTGGATAAAACAATAAGTGAACCTGTAAAACATCTTCTACATATAATAATATTTAAAAAAAAGCAACTTCAGTTACATAGAACCTAGTGTCAGAGCCATACCAGTTCCATTGCGCCACGACAGCCTCTGATGGCGATAATATATGAGTATATATATAAATACGTGAAGGAAAAACTTTGGATTCATTTTTACGCAAATTACGCAGACAGAGGAGCATGAAACTTGGCACACTTATAGTTCATATAGCGAAAGAGTGCACAATGATTATGTTTCCTAAAAATAATCCATAAAAATACATTAAATTAATAAAATAAATGTTACACACAGTACCGTGATTTGACAATCCATGTTTATATAAAGTGACATATACGTCACTACGCAATGCGTTATTAACGCATTTACGGGGACACTAGTATAGCGTAATTTTAACAATTGAGGAAATAAATAAATATAAAACGAAACAGATTATTGACGTGAACATGTCCTTGGCTAATCGACTTTGTTAGTAGGTATTACGTATCATGTACTTTATGGGTTTTGTTTACTTTTGTATCGACATTAGTGCACTTTGCATGTGCATAGAACGTGTGTAGGTATTAACTTGAGACCTAAACTATCTCGTAATTCAATATAATTCTGCGTTAGGTTCCGCCACCCAAAATGAAAATACATACATACGTACCTTCACGCTGTATCCCGCATATAGCAGGGTAAGCAGAGGGAACCTAGTGTTAATACACTCCGTTCCTCATCTTCCACCGAGTTGAAGCATTGCGTGCTGAGTGGCGGAATCAATGCAGGAAATGAAAAAATCCATTTCCTGGAGTGGGAATCGAACCCACAACCTGTCGCGTTTACAGTCGCACGCTTGTTCCTCTGCATCACGACAGGCATGAAAATTATTCAAAATATTTATTTAAAGTAAGCACATAGAGAGATCAGAGAGTTTTAACACTACGTTCTGTCTTATACCGCGAAGGAATGGAAAAAATGTCAAGTCTTTTAGAGTCCGAATGAAGTACATGCATTTTGTTTTTATTATTTTAATTTAATTTTCATAACGATTACTTTATTACAGATATGAACATATTTAAATACATAATTGAAATATGTTTTATATTTTTTTACGATAAGATAGATATACAACGGTATTTTTACCGATTTCTTGGATGCACACGTGCTGTTCCAATGATAATACAATATTTTCTTTGTATGAACCTAATGTCCACGTCAGGACGACGACAATATAACTAGAACATAGAGTCAATCATGTATTTTTAGTATAAAAAAAAGAACACCTTCACGCTTTATCCCACATAGCAGAACCAAGTTGACACTAGGCACTCTGTTCGCCACTTTCCGCCACATTTTGAGACATTGCGCCTTAAGGCGGAACTCAACGCCGTGCTTTTTCTTATCAAAGCCAAGAGAGAAATAAAAATAATTTAAACATAATCATACCCCCGAGTGGGATTCGAACCCACAACAAATCGCACTTGCAGTTGACGCTGTTCCACTGCAACGCAGTGGCCACTTTTTTAAAAGTAATATATTATGTATTTTTCATTATAATTAATTGATGAATATTTTTACTATTTAGAAAAATTGGTAAGAAGGTTCCAAGGTATGTTTTACATTGTATCGTTGAAGCACAACAACAACACTAATAATATTTTTTATGGCACGCGTTACTATTTTTATATCTTTCAGCGACTTAATGAAAGTACTAGGTATTAAATTTGTCTATTTTCCCTTTTAAATAATTTATTATGTTGCTACAAGTATGTTATCTATATATTAATACATGAAAAAACAAGTTGGATCCCTTTTTACGAAAATTAAGTGGACGGAGGAGAATGAAACTTGGTACACTCACACAATGCATAAAAAATCTATTAAAATAAATAAAATAAATGTTACACACACTACCATGCATGTTTATATAAAGTGGCATATACATTGATAGACAACGCCTAATATATTTGCCTTGATATATCTGTCCCTGAAGTTAAACCCCCCGGGCACCCAAGGAAGCGATGGCTGGATGTCGTGAATTAGGATATGAGAGCCAATGGACTAACCACCCGTAATGTAGAAGATCGAAAGTGGAGTACATTGAGTAGGAAGGCAGACCCTGGCTAGCCGGGATAAATGCCAAGGAGAAGAGATACATTGATAGGCAACGCGTTGTTAACGCGTCAACTCTAGTGTCAATAAATCGTCATTGTGAAGCTACCACCTTATTTCCTGTTTCATTTCGTGGGTTTAGAGTATAACCTGCCAAGTGTTTTTGTGTAATCGACTTTTTTATACTATTCGAAAGCGTAAAATTAGTATACAATCGAGAAAAATGTCAATTTTGTATCAATTTTCACTTTAAATTGATAAAAAAGTGTGATGAGTACAACTATCAAATCCATGACTACATAAGTAATTAAAATTTTAACAAAAGAAAAAAAAAAGAAAACAGACTCCAAATAACAGATTAAAAATTAAAATTATTACGAATAACTCAATAGCTACTACTACTACCACTAGAACTAGAACTACTCGTCAGATTTTAACGAAATTTAAATGGACATCAGAAGCACTAGCTATTATATAAAAAAGAATCATCAAAATCATCAAAATTAAAAAAAAGTAAAAAGTTATGCGATAACATATAAAAAAGTAGAAATTATAAACCTCTACCTTTTTTTAGAAGTTGGTTAAATAGTCCATATAAACTTAATATGAAAGTGTTTTCAAAATACATTTTTTTAGCTTCCATGAGTGGTTGGACTCTCGTGATAATTTACTTAATAAGTTATTACCGTTTATATTTTTATTCGAAAATTCTAAGTAATATTTATCTAGCTTTTAGAATAGTTGATAATTACTTTAAATTAAACGAAAATATTAAAGGAATTCTTTAAATAAACATGTAAATCTAAAACACGTAGTGAATTAGTCAAGCCTCTGTATACAACCTGCATTGCATGATGATGGCTTGAATGAATTAATATTGGAGTTAACGGAATTTTGTATGTACTTAATAAACATAATTTAATCTATCTTTCTAAAAAAATCTTAGGCTTTCCTCGAAGCTTATTCTAAAATAACATCAAAAGTCATTAAACGAAAAACCTAACATAAACTTTTCACTTATAAATAACATTCTTTTTACACGACGTCCACATTTTATAATAAAACTGGCACTTACCTTATTAATAAATGTAAAACCAAAATAATAATTCGAAGATCCTCCAAGAATAACTTCAAAGGCACATTATTAAATATAGAATAAAAAATGATTTAAAAATACGATAGTGCGTATATGCAAATAAACAGCAACACACGTGTTCTCACGACGAGAGACGCGTTACGACTGGCGTAAATATTACAATATCGCTTCATTACAGTAAAACGTGTGTTGTTCGATAAGATATCGATGAATTAGGTGATAACGGTCAAATTAAACTTAGTGTTATAAAAGATGGCAATTGAAAAAGCCTAATCGTAAATTATTTTTTAACTACGCATGTTTCTATCTTTGGAATGATTTTTAAAAATAACTTACGCACATAGGTTTGTTGAGTAAAAATAAAACAGAGAAGTTTGTGCTTTTAATTTTTATATGTTCTAGATTTCGTAGTGATTACTAAAATCAAATTCGTAAAATAAAATATTAAAAATATTATATTTAAGCACAATATATTCGTATCTTTAACATAATATGGTAAAGAACAGGTAAAAAAAATTATCATAAATTAAAAAAAAATTAAAACCATTACTATAAAAATTAGGAACAAATTCGCTGAAATTTAGAATTAAGTGTTCTCCTTGTAACTTATTGTCATCTAATAAACGTTGTACAGTACGCACGCATTATTTTTACCCCTATTTTCGGCATATCACAGAAGACACTATGTAAATTAAGGTACAAATTATTACAAACACTAACATTTAAAAAAAAATTGACGTCTAAAAATGTGGTTTTATAAACATACATAAGTTCAAGTGGTCCCCATAGAAGGATGAATCGAAAATTCATTCGTTCTATCATTAAATCCATAAGTTAAGAGTTAATTTTGAAGCAAATAAGATGGTAAGATATTAATCAAGGTATGCAAGATTTTCTTACGTTAGAGTCCATAAATACAAGTGAAGCAAATATTAGCGTGTGACTTTTTTTTTTCACTTCACGCTGTATCCCGCATATAGCAGGGTAGGCAGAGGCAACCTGAGAACCTAGTGTTAAGACACTCGATTCTCTTTCAACAATTCCGTTCCCCACTTTCCGCCGAATTGAGGCATTGCGTGGTGAGTGGCGGAACTCAACGCCGCGCTTTGCCTTGTTACCAAACCCAAGAAATGAAAATACTAAATTTTACATTTCCTGGAGTGGGGATCGAGCCCACAACCTGTCGCATTTACAGTCGCACGCTTGTGCCTCTGCGTCTGTGGAAAATTTAATGTTTGTTATTGTTGTTGATCATTAACAGATTAACAAAATATCGTCTATTTCCTTTTATAGTTTTGACATAATTAGTTAAACTAATATAATTACTCTTTTTTAATTTACCAAAACCATTGTATTGTAATTATACTTTTAAAGAACACAATAAAGTTTACATACTTAAATAAAAGCTTTACGGTTTCATTATTAAATAATATTATAAATAAACAATATTAACAAATGGATGAATGAATGAACGGTAACAAGGCAAAGCGCGGCGTTGAGTTCCGCCACTCAGCACGCAATCCATTTGGCGGAAAGTGGGAAACGGAGTGTCTTGACACTAGGTTCTCAGGTTCCCTCTACCTACCCTGCTATATGCGGGACACATATAAGTGTTTTTAATTAACAGGGAATGTGTTATATTTTGTTGGCATAACCAAAGCCAATTAGTCTCAGTGGTTCATAATTTATTTTTTACGCATATCCCGCATATAGGAACATTGCCAGTTTTTTAGTCAATAGTACGTGGTTGTCCTAGTGACCGAGTTTTGTGGGAGGCCAAGCTAGATGATCTTGGCTTGGTAACCTTGCCAATGGTAAAACATTAGTCCAATATTTTGCTTGGAACGAGTAAAGTGTCTTCGACTTAGCTGACCAGAGTAATATCTATCTATCCCTCGCTGCTTGGGGGCCACGGTGGATCCAAGGTTAATCTACAGCGGGTCCACAGTCAATCCAGAAAGAAACCACCGTGGACCCACCGTGGATTTTTGGGCATTCCATTGTGGTTTGACTATAGTTTATCAGTGAGTCCACTGAGGTTTGACAGTGAGTCCACTGTGGTTAAATCCACAATAAAAATCACAATAGAACCACGGTTAAAACACTGCGGATCCACCGTAGAGCCACAATGACAATGGAGCCATGATGGCAAAATGGCTTAAAAACCACAATAGATCCATCATGTTTCCATTATGGTTATCCGTGGATCCACTGTGGCCCCTAAACTGCGAGGGATATTTCAAATAACCAACGTACGTAGCATTAGCATAGCAAAGCCTATCTTTTTCAAAAACATTTTAATTAAAGATATAATATAAGTATATATAAATTACCTGATTTCGACGAATCCAAAATTTAAATAACGTAAATGAAAAGAAAACTACGAATGTATCTAACCTGTTAAGCTTTCAAATTTTATGGTGATAGCAAACTAATTTACATTTAGGGTCATTTCGATTATGGTTGTATTATGTAAATCTTCTTATTTTAGAATCAAAAATAGTTGAAGCAACCTTTATATGAGAAGTTTAACATTTTTAGTTTATGTGAAAAGTAAAAAATTTTTTAACAAACGTACATATTATATTTAAAAATAATGAAATGGTTACAGAGCCTTTAAAAATTCATTATTATTGCTTTAAATTTATTTACATTTTTATGAATAGACAATGTAAATCTAATAATAATTCAATATTACTTATAAAATGTACTATTTAAGACGCACCATAATAACGTTGAAATTGAATTTGGCGCCAATGAGACAAGAATATGGCGTCCTTTAATTAGGGATGTGTGTATAGCGAATGTTCCGATTATTTTCAGACTGTATGTCTCATATTAGAATTGTTTTTTTTATTTATAGTAATTTTATCCAATCATAATATTATTAGGAAATAAAATGACATTTATACAATTCCATTATTTTACGTCCTTTTTACATCGACTCGATTACTAAAAAAATCGATATTGCCCTTTGCACGCGTGAAATAAATAACGAATCAAATTCTTTTTCTACTTCTTAATATAATCTGTAGGCAAAGCTTTCATTCAATTTTCAATTTAACTCGTTTGTGAGGCGAGTTTATTCGTACTTCATTAATACCGTTTAAGCAGTTATTGCTTAGACATATTAAAATTTGTGATATTTACTCAATTATCCCCCTAATAGATATAATAATCCAGTAGTTGTAAGGTATAAACGCCAGTTACCTGAAATAGTAATACTCGTAAAATTTTGTCTGTGACAGATCGATTTAGCGTACTTTGTGAAGTTACAGGTTATATACGCTTTATATTGCTTTTCGAGTTTGTGCTATTCGTAATAATTAAAAATGGAGAGCATGGATGTCGCCCAAGAGAGCACTTCTGCAGCATCTACGCCAGCCACCGAAAATGGTAAGTTTTTAATGAAATTTGGACATGACGCCGGTACTCGGTGCGGCGAAAACGTGTTCCTTTATGTCGTGGTTTTTTTTCTAAAACTCTGATATTAATGATTGTAGGACCAGATAAAAACGTCACAGCGGAAGAAATGACTTCACGGGACTATTATTTCGACTCATACGCACATTTTGGTATCCACGAGGAAATGTTAAAAGATGAAGTCCGAACCCTTACTTACAGAAATGCAATGTATCACAATAGGCATCTCTTCAAAGGAAAAGTTAGTTGCATTTAATATATATGAAATTGTTAAAAAAAATGTATAGGTAAAGAATTTAATTCTTGGCCACATGTCGTTCTGTCAATAAAAAAAAAATGAGTAAGGTAATCATTTAAATATGTTTTTTGATGTTAATCGTCAAAAGAAATTCAAAATTTCTAAATACTCAATGAAAACATCACATATAATAGAGATCTACCAATTTTCTTTGTGTTCATGATTATAACATATATCGTTGAAACATTTCATGCTTTATTATGTACTACCTAACTATTTATATCTGACAACAATTTAGAACAATCTAACAGCATCAAACTGTAAACATGATTAATTATCGGTTCAATCACCACTCGGGTCACTCATATTTAATTTATCTGCTTAAGTATACATTGAGTTCCTCCACTCAACATGCAATTTCTTGAAGCAAGGTGGTAAATAGAGAACTGAGTGTCTCCACACAAGGTTCTCCCTATTTAACTGAAAGAAGGCTGAAGCTGCTTTCAACAATTTAAATATGTAAAATAAAAGATAAGCAAATTTATTCCATTTAGTTTTAGTTTACCTCTTTTTTCCTTAATTTGAGAGATTGTATATTAAGTAGTGAAACTAAACACCAAATATTTATATATAATCACTTCTTTGAGTGGGAATGAAACCTGCAACTATTCACAATTACAGTCAGAAATTGTGCTGCACAGTGGCATAATTATATCTATTGATAAGGAAAAATATAAATTAAAATTAATAATTATTATATTTACAGACAGTATTAGACATTGGCTGTGGTACCGGCATCCTCTCCATGTTTGCAGCTAAAGCTGGTGCGGCAAAAGTTATAGCAGTTGAATGTTCAAACATAGTCGACTATGCTCGGAAAATAGTTGAGGCCAACAGACTTGATGATATTATTGAAATTGTTAAAGGAAAGGTATGTATAGATTTATATTAGTACCAAATGTGAATAGGTTGATAAATCACCTTTGAATATATAACTTTTTCATTTATTCATAGGGTGAATAAATGTCTAAAAAAAGAAAGCAATAATAATAAATAATAACTTTTCAGATAAAAAGTAAATATAAGTAATTTAGTCATATTAAACTTCAAAATGACTGCCTTGATGATTGATATTTGATGAACTTATTCTATCAATTTTATTACTATATTGAATGTAACAATATTTGTGGATTTAAATGATGTTCAGAGGAATGTTCACATTTATAATATAAATCCATCTTTCGCTGTCCAACTTGCTTTCTGTAGAAGAGAAAACTGACTTTTGTGTATTAAATATATTTAATAAAATAACCAACAGAAGTTATCTTTTTTTTTCTTATCTATACAAAAATATGCTAATTAGCTTTTCTAGCTTCTTTCTACTTAAAATGTACAATATTTATAGGAGGTAAAAATAAATATATATATATTTTTTTCTCCCAATTATTCCCTAATAGTAAAGTAGGTTGAGAACCTATTGAAAAATAGAATTCAACATCTCACTTTATACTTAGCAGGGAAATGACAATTTCATATTAATATAATACATACATACATAGCTTCACACTGTATACTGCATATAGCAGAGTAGGCAGAGGAAACCTGAGAATCTAGTGTTAAGACACTCCGTTCCCCACTTTCCGCCGAATTGAGGCATTGCGTGCTGAGTGGAGGAACTCAACGCCGCGCTTTGCCAAACCAAACTCAGGAAATGAAATATTCTATTTCCTGGAGTGGGGATCGAACCTATAACCTGTCGTGTTTACAGTCGCACGCTTCCGTCAAGTGAGGATTGAATCTACAAACGTAGTGTTTAAGGTCAGAATCTATTCTACTAGACCATAGTGGCAATGAGTTCCTCCGTTCAATATGTAATATATTAAATTAGGGTGGCATTTGGAGTTTTATCTATCTTATTATAAATATGAAGGTCATATAAAATCATTAAATATTTCTTCCATAAGGTAGAAGAAGTAGAACTGCCAGTGGAAAAAGTAGATATAATAATATCAGAATGGATGGGCTACTGCCTCTTCTATGAGAGCATGCTTGACACTGTGTTATATGCTCGTGACAAGTGGTTGAAGGCGGACGGCATGTTGTTCCCTGACAGGTGATTTATTTTATAAATATTTGAAGTTTACTCATCTATATAAATTACATTTGCTTTATTAAGTAATTAGTGATTTTATAAATGATAACACGCCTATTATTATCAGGATAACCTCCGTTTAGCTTATACCTTCGATCGATCTGAAATTTCGACACTGATGAAAAATATCAGAATATAAAAATTAGCACAAAATTTATTTTCAATGTCAAGGAGGTGTGAGCTAAACGGAAGTATAGCTCGACAAAATGTTTATGAATTATCAGAGGTTCCCAGATACTTGCGCTAACGCCGGATTTTTATAGGGACCCCCGCTTACACCGCACCCCTTACCCCGTTAGCTCAATTATAAACATTGACAAGTTATGGTCTAGGGATACTAGATATAATTTTTTTTGTACAAGCTTGATTCAAATAATTAACATATCTTAAATTTTTAACATGTTAAAAATTTGTCTTATTGTTCTGCATTGTACCGACAATGATTCCTTGTTTTTACGGTTGACTGACCCTTTTGCGAAACTTCTGCGTGTACCTCCGATAATTCATAAAGTTATTGCCGTTTCTTGGCTGTATAGCTTATAATCATTTCCCCGAGTGGTCATCGAACACAATGACACTCATACACTGTCAACTGAGCCACAATGGCCTTCTAAAATTGCACTTATAACTATATTGTGTTTATATTTTTAGATGCACACTCTTCATATGTGGTATAGAGGACCGTCAGTACAAAGATGAGAAGATCAACTGGTGGGACGATGTGTACGGTTTCGATATGTCCTCCATAAGGAAAGTGGCCATGTCGGAGCCCCTTGTTGATGTTGTGGATGCTAAGCAGGTATTTATATTTTTTTAGCTTCACGCTGTATCCCGCACATACCATGGTAGGCAGAGTGAACCAGAGAACCTAGTGTCACAAGACACTCCGTTCTCTTAAAATTTTCATTCCCCACTTTCCGTCGAATTGAAATATTGATTATTTAGCATTATTAGTATTAGATATTTATAATAACTTTTATTTGTGTTAAGAATTTATAAATATTTTTTTAAAGTTAGGTAGGTAAGTTAGTCTTATCTTATGATAAGACATTTGTAGAAAAATGAGCAAAATATTCAATAAATAGCATTCTCTCTTACCAAAACATCTTTCTTATATTATATTGTTTGTTTAGAATTTTTTGTTTATTTGGATAGAAAATTATAATAACCTCTCTAAAGAGATGCTTACAATAAAAATGAGTTGTAATTAATATATGTATAAGAATTTCGTAGCTGGATAGAACATGTGAGGTTTAGTCATTGTAGGTATAGAATGAGATTGTAATGATTAAATTAAAGTGTGTAAATTAAATATAAATATTAAATATTACTATGTAGAAACCAACTGCTAGAAAAAAGTTTTCTGTTTCATCGAAATGGAAGTAAAAAAGAAATCACTTATTGCATTAACCATATTAAGATCTTTTATTTTTTATGTTTTTTTTTAAATATTTTGATAGAATTTTGTCTATGAAGTAATTTTATTAATCTATCAAAATTTCAGGTGGTTACAAATTCTTGTCTGTTAAAGGAGATAGACTTATATACAGTGAAAAAGGAAGATCTGAACTTTGAATCAAAGTTCCATCTTCAGGTATGTTTTTAATTTTTTTTTATACTATAAAATAAATAGTCTATTGCTATAGACTTGCACTGCTGTGCAGGTTCTGATTGGAAACACTATTGGTAGTGGGTTCGATTTCCACTTGGGGGAATTATCATATTTAAATTTTTTTCGCTTCTATGCTCTCATAAGACAATTTACGGCACTGGTTGCTTAACACCCAATGTGCAATGAATGATATGATCGCTGCCCCGCAGCTGGCCTTAAATTATATATATCTTTCTTATTATAGTAATAATTTTTAAATGACAATAGGGTTCTCAATTGGACTGTATTTTTTTGTGTGTGTCATAACTGGGTGAACCAATTTTTATTGTTTTTTTTTATATGACAGCTTGTGATGTGGTCCCATCTAAATTTAGTTATGATCTGACAAGTACTTTTTGAGTTATTCCTAATAATTTTGTTTTATAGATAACTTTTTTTTTTGTTTTTAACTTCACGCTGTATCCCGCATATAGCAGGGCAGGCAGAGGGAACCTGAGAACCTAGTGTTAAGAAGCTCCATTCTCTTTCTACAAATCCGTTCCCCACTTTCCGCAGAATTGAGGCATTGCATGTTGAGTGGCGGAACTCAACGCCGCGCTTTGCCTTGTTACCAAACCCACGAAATGAAAATACTAAATTTTACATTTCCTGGAGTGTTTAGCTTATTTCCCACAACCTCTGCGCCACGACAGGCGTTTTGTTTTATGTTGTAATAATTACATTATTATTTCTCTTTTCTTAACAGGTGCGTCGTAACGATTTCATTCAAGCGTTAGTGACTTTCTTCAACGTAGAGTTCACGAAGTCGCACAAGAGGCTCGGCTTCAGTACGGCTCCGGAGGCTCCCTACACACATTGGAAGCAAACTGTGTTTTATTTTGATGAACATATGACGGTAAGTGTTAATTTACTGTTATTTTTTTAATTAGGCAAAGATAAACTGATAGCTGTATTTGTTTTTTTTTTAGGATATGTATTGGGTAGTGAGTCAAATTAATTGAAAACTTTGAACAATGAGTCACACCAACACATCTAAATCTTTTTAAAAAAGTAAATGCATTAAATGCGCCTGTTGTTGCAAATATCGATAGTTATTGTTTCATCAAAATCGAGCTAGGATTTCAGAAACTACAAAGTTTGAACATTTTTAAAATGAGCGTTCCGTCGATATCGTTTGGTGACGTCATGTGGCGATAGGTATGTGTGCGTGTGGAGGTGTGTGTGTGTGTGTGTTGTTACAACGTACATATATGTAAGTTTGCACGTGACGTCACACAGTAGTGCTACTAGCGCGACCGAGGTTCATTCATTTTGGAACATAGAAAAAAAATAAAAATAGATTCTATTCTTTAGTTACCTTCTACTTAGATATGCTGTTAGCTAAAAACGTCGGTGTGTCTCATAATCAATGGTAATATAGGATTAATAAAAAAAAAACAAAACAACGTTTGAAAAATTATCGATGATTGTAGGATGGTTGTTCGGTTTTAATAATTAAAAAAAAATGAGTACTCAAGAGACGGCTTATCGACCCAAAGTTATAATACGTAAAGAACATTATATGACTGTCGGCAACCATTTTGTATTAAAAGTCAAATAACAGCGTGAAGCTATGTATGTATGTATGTTCTTATAACAGGCAATATTTTTTCATTTATATAACTTAATTTACCATAAAAGCGTGGTTTTTAGTCTTTTCAAATATATTTTTTTATTATTATTTATTTTTTATAGGTTAAAAAAGGTGAAGAGATAACCGGTACGTTTTCAATGCGACAGAACGCTCGCAACAACCGTGACCTCGACTTTGAAGTTGAAATATCATTCAAAGGGGAACTCTGTCAGGTGCAAGAGAAAAACCATTACAGGATGCGTTGAAACTGTCAGGATCTGATTTAGTTTACTTACATGTCATACATAAGCTAAATAAATGATACAGCCAAATTTAAATGAGTGCTTATATGTCGTTTGCCCCTATTAACTATGTCGTTTTTTTTATTATTATACAAAAAAATCTTAAAAAATCGAATATTTTTGGTAAATACTACATTGATACGCGGCGTTGAGTTCCGCCACTCAGCACGCAATGTTATTACAACGGAGTGTCTTAACACTAGGTTTTCTGGTTCCCTCTGCCTACCCTGCTATATGCGGGATACAACCTAAATAAATAATAACAGTCGAATTTAAATCTGTGGTTATATATCGTTTTTCCCTGTTATTTCGTATAAAAATCCCAAAAAATTGACACTTTTGGCATAATAAAACGTGTTCCTATGCAATTATATGTACCACAAAACATATTTGAGATCCCTATCTCACCTACTTTCATAGTGGAATGAAATCTTGAAGAAATACCCTTGAGCGTTTTTTTGCCTGTTTTTTTTAATTTAATAGTCACTTAAAACGTCATTTTTTTTTGGTAAATATAATGATCGTATATTATTTTAAAGTTGGTAAAGTTATTAACTATTTAATATGACATACATATTAAAATATATTAACAATTTTAATTAAGGCCATAATGACACAGTTGGAAGGCATCTGACTGTAAACATGATTCATGGGTTCAATTTGCACTCGGTGTAATAATTATATTTAAATTTCGGGAACAGAGAACGGAGTGTCTTAACACTAGGTTCTCATACGACAATGTTAATAGGGACAAGCGAATTATGTATAAGGAATGTGTTTATTGCTACATAGAAAGTTTTGTTTTACTCAAATAATAAAATGCCCTGTTCTGTATGAGATATACAGTATTTTTCCAAAACATATGAATTTGAGTAATAATAATAAACTAAACGTTTCTTTTTTTAATTTTTAATTTAGCTGTGGGTCTTCAAGATGTCAATCTTCACTTGATTCATATGATCCAAAATTTTTGACATTTACCGTAATAAAACGTATTCCTTTGAAAGTAGGTGAGATAGTAATCTCAAATATACATATGTTTTGTGGTACATTAACTTTTTATAGGAACACGTTTTATTATGTCATAAGTGTAAAAAAAAAATTGGGCCATATTCATATGGCCTGATTCATCAGAAATGAATAACCTTGAAGAATCATCATCATCAAAAAATCAATCATCCTGTATTTTTTTTCTTTAAAAAATATCTATATGTGGCAGTTTGTTTCAATGTCTTGGGCATTTCGTTTTTTTTTTCGCTATTAATATAATGACAGTTTTTTTAACATGACAACTAAATAAGAGGGAAAAATGTCTTTTTTTGAAACGAAACTTAATTGTGATGGTCTAAACCAAATAATTTTCAAATATAAACTCAGATATGGAGTGTAGAGTTATAAATATCTTCTTAACAGACTTCTATAAAAGTTAGTTCTGAATTTGATTTTATTTTATTGGGTGATGATCCTTTTTTTATATGCTAGTGATTCTAATGTGGTTTAAGATTTGACTTGTAGTTTTTGAGTTATTTGTAATAATTTTAACTTTTTAGTTCGTTTTACGAGTAAATGAAGTCAGTTTTGTGATTTTGTTTAAAAAATCTCGATTATTTATGGTTTACTAACTGTATCCCACGATTTCGTCTGTCTGGCTCGGGACCACTATCATGTCAAAGACGAACCGTCAAACCAGCCAGGTTTTCCCCTTTCCCATACATCCTTTCCCCAAAATGTGGTGGTTCCGATAGCGCCCCCCTTCCATCTGTATCCTCTAGGTCGGCAACCCATCTACAACAATTTCTGGTGTTGTAGATGTTCATGGGCGAAGGTAACCACTTACCATCGGGTGTTCCTTCTGCTCGTTTGCCATCCGTTATCCATAAAAAAAAAAAACATAAAAAAACCTAAATTCCCGTTTTTTCTATTTTTGTAGTAATTTCCAGGCGTGAATAAGTTGATAAATTCAAAAATGCTTACTTTTCATGGCAAGCATTTTATAAATTTTATGTTTATATGTAAATTTTGTTAGTTACATAGTTTTTTACATGTAATAAATGTAAATAGTTATTCATACTATAAATATAATAATGTATATGCATGTCGACTTATCAACTTATACACGCCTTGTACTATAGTATATATTCTCTATAAATCACTATTTGTAGTAAAAAATTGAAATAAACATTTTTGAACAATATATTAAGTCGACCAAAAAATCTATATGTTAATATGTGATGCAAAAACTTTGTACCCCTTTTAACGAAAATTACGCGGACGAAGAAGCATGAAACTTGGCACGCTTAGAGTTCATATGGCGAAGGAGTGCAGAATAATACGATCTTTAAAAAATAATACATAAAAATATACATAAAATTAATAAAATGAATGTTACACACACTACCATGGTTTGTCATCCATGTTTATATAAAGTGACATATACATACGTTGCTAGGACGCGTTATTAACGCGTCAACGGGGTCACTAGTATATATTATTTAAATAACTGGAAATATTTAGTTGAGTCTTAAAAAATGATATTTTCCTCTCTACACTCTATATGGCATACAATTATATCTACGTCAGTCCAATTGTATCTGGATTAAAAAAAAAAACAAACAAAATATTATGTATGAAATATTTTGCACCACTTTCTTTATAAGAAAACATAATTTTGTATTCTAGTATTAAGTAAACGTAATTTTACGGTATTCATCGTAGTTTTATTTTCATTTAAAAAAATATAATCCCCTATTTTATTATTATATATTTATATATTTATTTATTACAAAAAAAAGTTATGGCACTAAACAGTTAGATCAATGTAGGAACTGTCAACAGATTAAAAAAAATAAAAATGGCGCCATTTGTATTTAATTGGAGCGTAAATGGTGATTATTGAATATGTGTTTATGTAGTTTGTACATAAGTATGTTGTTTATATATGTATTTAATTTTATTTTTAAAATATATATATTTTTTGTTTTAGTTAGTAAAGTTTTAAAGAAGTAGTAATATTCAGTTGTTGCAAGAAAAACGAAATCATTCAAAATTTAGTTTTTCATTATCTTAGTTGTTTGAAATATACTAATTTTGTTCGGATCATATTATGTCTATATATCGATACTTTAATTTGTATACTAGCTAACACATTTATAAAAATGTTTTTGATACATCAATTTAATATTTTTGTTATTATTTTTGTATTAGATAGTTGCGAAAAGACGCTTGCAAGGCGGGCGTTAATAACTGCGACACAGTTGTATACTATTGTAGTTATTATCATTACAAAATGTTATACTATGTGTCAAAGTTTAAAAGGAATAAATATATTATGAGAAGAAACTTAGCATTCCATGGATTCACCGTGCGGGTGCCGGGCCTGTCGCAAATATTATTATCATAATATTTGCGTACGTTGGGCGTAAAGTATAGCGTAAAGTTAAAAAAAATATATTTTAGTTATTCGCAATTCCAAAATTTTTCTTCAGTGTTTAAAATATTTACAGTAAAGTTTATTAAGAGGAAAGCTGGCTAGTTTACCAATTAAAGTATAGATATATGACTCGTATGCATGTATGTATTTATTTAATTAAAAAAATATGATGTAGTCGTGTAACAAAAGCTTATTTTATAAAATATTTAATTATTATATGTATAAAGGTAGGATATTTTAAGTTATATACATAACTCGTTTGTTCATAGCTATGTATAATGTATGTACGTATGTGTAAATAGTATTGATACAGCATAAATGAATAAGTATGTAAGTTTGTTTTACTTTAAATCTGTATATATATATGTGGGGAACGGAATTGTTAAAAGAGAATGGAGTGTCTTAACACTAGGTTCTCTGGTTCCATCTGCCTACCCTGCTATATGCGGGATACAGCGTGAAATTAAAAAAAATAAATAAAAATAAACGCTTGATTTACTAAGTGACTGACAGACAAGGTACAGTTGAAACTAATGGCCGTGAAAAGGTGAAATTTTACGTGTAGGATATTAGGGAGTGTAAGGGAGTGCTGAGAGAGGATTTCCCGAAATTTCTACGAAAAATAAATGGAACGGAAATCTTAGAAGAACGGAATGTCTTAATACAAGGTTCAATCTGCCTACCCTGCTATATGCGGGATACAGCGTGAAGGTAAAAAAAAGGGATCAAATACTAGCAGCTACCAGATACAGCTAAATAAACCCGATTTCATTTTAAATTTTGTTTTTACAATTTTACTGTGAAGTACGAACATATGGATATAAGCTAACGTCTTTAGTAAAACGTGTTATCGAGAACAACGACCCCACTCGGGTAAGTATTTATATAGATACGTTTTTATTAAAATTGCCTGTATCTATTTGTGTAAGAAAATCTCGCGAAGTAGTTTTGGTTCACGTAATGTTTTGTTTGAAAATTTGCACATGTGTCCGGTTGACAATACAATATTTTTATAGTTTAAACCTGATGTCTCTGCTAAGATAAGCAGGATAACGAGATAATTATTTAAGGCTTTTAGTTTCTTTTATAAACTTATTTGCTATGTATGACATATTGTCCACCGTACAATGCTCTAAATCAGAGGTAAGCTAACCTTTATGTGTTTTTTGTTGGTAAGTTAACCTTTTTTAGTAGTTAAGATTTTATTATGGCGCTTTGAACTTGCCAGTTGATTAAAAATCACTTCGCGAATGTCACGTTGTATGAAGAACACACGAAGGAGGATTTGAATCATTAACTAAGCAACCACAGTATAAATTAAACAGTATTAATTAAGTAACCTGTCCAAATTTTTGAAAAAAGATTTTGGCGGGTCAATATTTAAATTCGAAATCTGAAAAAAAAATTGCTTAATATTAATTTTTTTAATATTTTAGCGAGAGAATATCTGTATTTGTAATATAAATAAAAGCTTGGCGGGCCACATAAAACTAATAAGGCAGCCGCATGCTGCCCGAGGGCCGCGGGTTGCTCACCTCTGCTCAAGATAGATAAAAATAGACAATAGTTTACGAACACTAGGATCCTTCTTTACAAGAAAGAGATTAGTTTTGGCAGCTCACTCTCTTTCCCTTACAGCAATTTCGTCAGAAAGGACGTAGCCACAAGACTCCATTCTCTACTTTCCGTCCGAATTGGCGGAACTCGATGTCGTTATTTTACCAGAGCGAAGAAATGAAAATAGTTTAATTGTGATCCCTGCGCCGTAATCGAACTCACAACCTTTGTAGTTAAACGCTATCCCACTGAAACTACATATTATAACACAAAAGAACATAATAGTTGAAAAATAAAACAATTATATATTTATTAAATAACTTTATTATAACTTATGGAATAGCACCTATACTTGTATAAAATAGCACCTACATATCTTATTATAAATTAATCATTAAACTTATAACAATGTTGAGCGAAATGATACAAAAATATGTGAAAAATGAAATGATTGGAAAATATGAAGAATGAATGAATGAATTAAGAATTTTGTTGTTTCCTCTTAGCTCTTTTGTTTAACTGACTGATTTCCGTCGCATCTTCTCCATTATATTCTCTATTACTAATTTTGGGGCTAACTCTCAAAAATAACTATTTTCAACAAAAAACAAAAATCAATTATTTCGTAATGAACATAGATTAAAAATGAAAATTATAATGAATGAATTATAAGTACATTATTAAAGCTTAGTAAATTAAATTATGCCACGACAGGCAGTATGGCGGGTACGGCAGGTACTACGGGGGCGGCGCTCTTCCCTAAGTCCACGCAACAACAGTTTGAAATGAGGTGGTACTCTTCACAGGAATTCGCGTAAATGAAGTTGCAATCCGATTTGCGACAACCGAAGGGATAATCTGTAAGAAATAATAATAATTACTAAAGTTTAGAAATTACTTTATATTTTATACTTTAATATGATTATCTGTTTGTTTTATATATTATTCTGTTTTACTTTTTTTTTGCATATACTTTTTCTTCAATAATACGTTCTAAATCTTAACTTTAAATTGTTGAAGTGGCAGATCTGTAAATATTTCTGGAATTTTATTTTACATGCGTATACCTTGTGACAAAAAAGATTTATTAACTTTTTTGAGACGAAAACTAGGTGTAATTAGCTTATTTTTTTCTTCTTGTATTGATATCGTGTCTGTCACAGTTCTTTAAATAATTGTGGATATTTTTGCGTACAAATAAAATGTTATTGAAAATATATTGTGATGCAACTGTAAGAATACCCGTTTTATCAAAAAATTCTCGCAGAGAATCCCGAGCTCCCTTGCAGTAAATAGCCCGCACTGCTCTTTTTTGAATTATAAATATTGACTCAATATCAACAGCATTGCCCCAGAGTAATATTTCAATGAAAATATTTTAACTGGAGTAATTGCATATATTTTGGTCATCCCGTACTTGTAGGTTAACAAGTTACTGTAAAGTGTTTACGGATAAAATTACAACTGGTTTCCCTTAAAAAGTATATATAAGATTTACCAAGTTATTCACGCCTCATACAAAATTATTCTACAAACAACAAAATTAAAAAAAAAAACTTACAACTTTGACTATCACAGCAACAAGAATCGTGAGCCTGTTTATGAGAACAGTAGCTATACACCGACGAATCACAAAGCGGGCATCCCGGATGAGCTCCGGGGGGTCCTTGTAATCCCGGACGATGTCCATATTGCCCAGGATATTGTCCACCAGGATAGACCCCAGATCCTCCAGGATAAAGGCCGGATCCTCCAGGATAGCCAGGATACTGTCCTGGTCGGTGTCCCGGATATCCGTAGTTGTTGCCTAATAAATAGTCCCATATATCTCTTATAGTGAAACCTGTTGAGTGATTGATGGGTTGAGCGTTAGCGATGAATGATTGAATGGTAATTGTTACGTGGACCTGACGTTTGACACATGAGTATTTTATGTTCGATGAATTATGAAATATTGGGTTATGAGAAATGTGGCGTTAGATGGGGCGGGTGGTGATATAATTATAAAATACAGTATAAGTAGGTATTAACTAGTCTTTCTTCAAAACTTTGAATGGCGGTGCGTTGATAATAGTTAAAGTCTTCGTAAAATGTAGATTTCATGTTATATTGATGTACATATCAGAATAACATAATATCTATATACTCGTATAAATACGTAAAGCTAAACCTTTGAAACCCTTTCTACGAAAATTACGTGGACGGAGGAGAATGAAACATGCACACTTATAGTTCATATAGCGAAGGAGTGCACGATGATAATATCTTTTGAAAATAATACACAAAAAGTATATTAAATTAATAAAATAAATGTTACACACACTAACATGGTTTGACATACATATTTATATAAAGTGACATTAACATACGTTGCTAGGATGCGTTATTAACGCGTTAACGGGAACACTAGTAATAATAACGAAAAAGTACATACATTCTCACTAACTTTTGTATTTATAATTTTAATAAGATAGCAACAAGAAAACATTTGAATAAAGAAGTGCAGTATAAATATAAATAACTAGTCTTTCTTCAAGCCTTAGCCCGTGTGGCGTCTTGATAATAACTACAGTTTTCATAGGTTTTATGTTATTCCGATGTAAAAGCTTTATTACTGAAAAGTTTTATTTGAATCTGTTTAGTAGTTTTTGCGTGAAAGCGTAACAAAAATCCGTATATCCTTACGAATTTAAAATAACTTAGGTATACTTCCTATTGTCTATATTAGGTATACTTCCTGTTTTTATATTACGTATACTCGTACTTCCTATCGTATATTCTAGTCTACATTCTGTTACATAAAAATAAAATACCTTTATTTTGATATCTATTTTAAATTCGTTTTTATTGAAACAGCCAAAGTGGACAACAGCTCGGAACTATATTCTCTCTGCTTACTTACTCCTTAAAATAAGGGAGACGCGGAAAAAAATGTAAAGAATTCATAGATTTCGGCGGGAGCTTATAACGTATTTAAATTCACTCATACCTTTCTTGTATTCGACTATCATTTCGGATATATCGAGATCTTTAATATTGACTATTGTTTACATATATTAAATCACATTTCACCTAACAATTCTACCTAAAGTCAAAGCGCGGCGTTGAGTTCCGCCACTCAGCACGCAATGTCTCAATTCGGCGAAAAGTGGCGAACGGAGCCGCTTAGCACTAGGTTTCCACTGCCTACCCTGCTATATGCGGGATACAGCGTGAAGCTAAAATAAATAAATTAATTAATTCTACCTACATACGAGTATTTTACTCGATCTACCAGTGACCACGGACACGACGTAAAGTTTTCCAAACGTCGGGTTTCCAAAAATGTATTCCCGAATACTAAAATATACGCGATTAATCCGGTTAAAATAGTTTAAATCAAATTAGGAAGTATTGCTAAGGTTACTCTGCCCTATTATTAATTTTGATTTATAATTAATCATATATTTTGGAAAAAATCTAACTTAAATTATTAACTTAATATCTCACGTAATTTCTTAGAATAGAATCTTTATTATACACCAAGTAGAAATAACAAGACAAAATCATATACGAGTATGTATATAAAATATTATTTTTGAAATGAACTTGTATATACACAAGTATACAGAACATAAAATGCAAATGGCGTAAAGAAAAACAGCAATTATAATAAAAACGAGATATTATCTCAGTTTTCGGTAGTTAATGTACAATTTAGAGTACAAATGAAGATTTTTGACCTTGGTCTTAGTTCATTCTTCCTATTATGGTTTAATAATTGTGTGAAGTTAATTATTAAATTAAAAAAAAATTAAAAATATATATATTTTATTTATACATACTAGTGTCCAAGTTGACGTGTTAACAACGCGTTGTCTATCATTGTATTGTATATGTCACTTTATATAAATATTCAACCAAACCATGGTAGTGTGTGTAACATTTATTTTGTTAATTTAACATACTTTTTATGCATTATTTTAAAACGCTGTTATTTTTAGCTTCACGCTGTATCCCGCATATAGCAGGGTAGGCAGAGCGACCCTGCGAACCTAGTGCTAAGACAATCCGTTTTCCACTTTCCACCGAATTGAGGCATTGCGTGCTGAGTGGCGGAACTCAACGCCGCGCCTTGCCGTGTTACCAAACGCAGGAAATGGAATTACTAAATATTTACATTTCCTGGAGTGGGAATCGAACCCACAAACTGTCGCGCTTACAATCGCACGCTTGTTTGTGCCTCTGCGCCACGACAGGCGTTATTTTTTATAACTTAGCCACAATATTAATAAGAACCTAGTATCAAATAAAATTTTTATACAATTTTAACCGAAAACCGAACAAACAATATTTAGTGCGTATATTACGCCTATACACTAAGCCGCTAAAATCTCCATGCCTAAAGCGGATTATAAAATACAGAATTAAAAATAAAAATATTGTAAAAATATTTTACTGATTGATGTGGAATGGATGGAGTAAAATGAATATATTTTTTATGAAAGCATACTGTAGTTAATAAAGTTTATGATAAGCCCAAAGCTTTACTATTCGATAGACGTTTTTACCGTTACGAGCGCCGTTTATCCTGTTCCTGCTTATATCGTAATTGGTTTGCTCTAAACCTATTGATAAAATATTTTATATATTAATAAATGAGTTAAGCGATATTAGATAATACATACATACATACATAGCTTCACGCTGTATCCCGCATATAGCAAGTAGGCAGAGGGAACCTAGTGTTAAGACACTCCTTTCCCCACTTTCCGCCTAATTGAAGCATTGCGTGTTGAGTGGCTGAACTCAACGCTGCGCTTTGCCTTGTTACCAAACCAAGGAAATAAAAAAATCCGTTTCCTGGAGTGGGAATAAAACCCACAAGCTGTCGTGTTAACAGCCGCACGCTTGTGCCTCTGCGCCACGACAGACGTTGTTTAAGAGGGAGTATTTGGGCATATTTCATAATTCATTAAAATAAATTATTTATTTAAGTTTGAGGCAGTGTTTAACTATAAACGCGATGGTTGTGGATTCGATTTCACTTGAGGGAATGATTACTTTTAAATTATTTTCACTAATAAGACAAAGTGCGGCGTTGAGTCCTACTGCTTGATAGGGAATGTTTCGATTTTGGGCCTAAGTGGAGAACGTAGTGTCTAGACACTAGGTTGTCTCTAACTACCCTGTTATGCAGAAACGAGTAAAAGTGCAAGAATATGTTTCGACGATAATTTTAATATAAAAATTCGATATAATTTAATTATAACAAACTCTTATAAAAGTCAATGACCTAAACAAGATATATGAGCGATACATCTCTACGTTTACTTAATTAATTTTAGCTTACACTTTTGATATAATACATACATACACAGCTTCACGCTGTATCCCGCATATAGCAGGGTAGGCAGAGGAAATCTAGTGTTAAGACACTCCGTTCCCCACTTTCCGCCGAATTGAGGCATTGCGTGTTGAGTGGCGGAGCTCAACGCCGCGCTTTGTTACCAAGCCCAGGAAATGAAAATACTAAACTTTTATATTTACTGGAGTGGGAATCTAACCAACAACCTGTCACGTTTATAGTCTCACGCTTGTGCCTCTGCGCCGACAGGCGATAATTAATAATCATTTCTCCGATTAGGATTCGAACCCATAACCAAACCAAAACTCGGACGCTGTCCCACTGTAACACGAATGACCAC
>JAKGSA010000487.1:0-58220 GCA_033558755.1 Philaethria dido
ACTAAAATTGATTCTAACACTAAAATTGTCTTGTATAACAGCTTAGTAAGGAGTATTTTAGATTATGGTAGCGTGGTGTGGAGGCCGCATTATGCGACACATTGTTTGCGAATTGAGAGAGTGCAAAAACGTTTTCTTTATCATCTGGCATTCTCTGTAGGCAAAGCAAAAGAACTCGTTTCGTACAACGAAAAACTGTCATATTTCAAAATACATACTCTAAGTAACAGAAGGGAATTATTAGATCTAATGTTTATATACAAATGTCTTAATAACACGACCGATAATCCTGATTTGATATCTAAATTTAGGTTTAATGTTCCATCTCGATATCCACGCAAACCTATTACTCCTCTCGTAAGACCTCTCCGCAAAACTATCCTGGGCATGAACTCACCGGTTTCGCGTCTATCTAGGTTATTAAACGATAATAGCGACATCTTAGACCCATTTGGAGACTCGATGTCCAAATATAAATTCAAAGTATGTTCCCACGTTTTAAAAAATAATCGTACTTAGCCACAAATTAAAAAATATAATTATATATATATAATGAAAATTTTGATTATTTTATAATGTTTAATAATGTATATTATGTTTAATTAGATGTTTGACCTATATTTTATATTGTTTATTTTTTTTGTTTAGCAATTTGACATTTTTATTTAATAATTTGATTTTTAATTTGATAATAATTCCATGTTGTATTCTGTATTCTGTATATTGTAATCTAACTTCTATATTATTTTGTTTGGTTACTGTTTTTCATTTTGTGTTTATCTTAAATAATTATTTGAACGTTGAAATTATTATTGATGCATGCTGTATCCACCTTAAAAGATGATGCATTTAGCTCTTAAAGCTTAAACTTTAATCTGTATTTTTTCTACATTGTTATATATGTATTGTAATCATCACTGGTGGATCTAAATAAATAAATAAAATAAATAAAAAGTGATCTATGAAATCATTTTATAAAAAAGACTTAGGAGGCACATGCAAATATTGTCATCAAGACGTAAAACTAAGGGAAAACACAACAAACTTGTGGGAATCATTTACTAAGACGTCATCCAACAATTAAGACCGTAAGTCTCAAAACAAAAGAGTGAAAGTGGTGGTGTTTTATCGATGCACAAAAAAAGGGCGATGGAAATGAACAAGTCAAGTGAAACCTCTATTCCCTTTGTGGACATTATTCTTGCTTCCCATATACTTAGTTCTGAAAAAATAAGAATAGATATTCAATGTCAAAATAACTATATTTTTCTTATTTTCAGGGTTGCTGGATGATATGACGTTAGACATCGTGCCAGTTTCAGATTTTTTGCAAAATGCTGATAATTCAGGATACTGGCGGCTTCTACTGCTTCTTTATCTGATTTGTGCCGCCTTAAACAGCAAACATTAACTTCTTGCTTAAGAAAGATAAAATCATTTAGAGGTGAGGACTTAAAAACTAAAATTTTTTTTGAGTCGATTTTGAAAATAAAAATGCATACAGAGGCGATAATTATTATTTTTTATTTATTTTCAGATAATAGTGTTAAGCTGCGTGGCCCAAACAATGCAATGCAGGGTCCCTTTCTCGCGATTGCACAAAGGATGGTATGCCTCTGAATACTGTGGAAAACAGGATTTAATTATTTAATGAAGGTAGTGGCACCATTATAGCAAAAGTTCCAGCCAGAAAAACACTACCTACAAGGATTGACGATAACAAGACATTCTTTTCGACACAACTTCTAAATTAAAAATACAAGAAGTAGAAGCATTATCTTTAACTGTGCATGTTTGACCGACTCGCATAATAGTCAAAGCTACGAAGCTTAACTGGTCATTGTATATATGAAAAAATAAACCTCCGAGCATAATTTTGGTGTAACTCGCAGTATTTAAAAGAAATCATCCAAACATGGAGTCATCAGAGCCACATAATGCTGATTACTTAGCACAAGTACTGTTAATATGACAGAAAAGTGTGGGGCATCAAAGGCAAAGTAGTAGCGTTTATCACGACAATGGCGCGAATATTGTTAAAGCATTACGAATGTTTATGAAAAATAAACACATGCCATGTTTTGCCCAATACTTTAAACTTAGTGGCATCAAAAACCACTTGGACAATCAAAGACGGACTGGAAGAAGCTGCAAGAATTTACTAACAGCTGTTAAAGATATTACAACATATTTTAAACATAAAAACAAATGCTGCCGATTTTAAAAGCTCAGACTCACCAAACAAAGCCTTTGGGCCTTATCTGGTCTGTATAAAAATTCAGATGGAATTCCATTTTCTATCAATGGAACGATTTGTTGAGTTATCAGAAATAATTGCGCCAATATTACTTAAGTATCCCCAAGCACTTGATTAAATGTTAATCACAGCAAAAGTTAGAATTCATAAAAGATCTCATAAATATTTTGAGACCATTAGAAGTGATGTAAATTCGTGGTTAAATATCAGGGAGAAGATTATGTTACAGCCAGGTAAAAATTATACCACCTCTGTATCTGTCTTCGACTGAAACATATACAAGCAAATGAAAACTGTAACTGGATATTGGTACTAAAACAAGAACTTTAATTGTGGATGGCTTAAAAAAAAAAAAAGATTTCCGGAAATGTTGAACACGTATTTTGTTAGCGTCTCGCTGCGGACCATTTTGTGGTCCCGTATCTAAACTGCTCCTCTGGGCCGTATCATTTAAAGCCGGTGCCTTTAGCGCCAGGGCCATAACAGAATAAATGGCCTGCATTTTTACAGAGGAAGCAAATCACTACAACAACTTCCGCAAAATGATAATGAAGAAGTCGACGCAATAGAAGGGACCGATATGGAAAAAGGGATTTGGAACTTCCATAAGTTGCTTGTGAAAAAACAGCTTTCTGCTTGTAATGCGCTTGCACTAGAAAGTCAAGGCTTAAATGAAGAATTTAAACACTATTTTTATTGCAGGTAGTTGTACACCTAAAAAGCATGATCCTGTACTTTACTGGCAAGAACAAAAGAATTCTATTTATCACCACGTTCACTCAATAGCCATGATGTATATGAGTATAGTAGGGGATCATCTGTTCCTTGCGGCAGCTCCTCTTTTCTCAATTGCCGGCAATAGTGTTGCGATGAGCGAAACCGCTTGATCCTAGTAGACTTGACAGATTGTTGTTTTTAAAAAGCTTAGATATTAAGCATTGGGAATTATAAAGCTATATTATTTATTTTCTTAACTTTTAAATATTACAAATACATTTCAAAATTCAACATTTTCTTTTATATCCAATCTGATACTTTGTTATTATCGAATTACCACCTGATTTTACTAATAAAAGATTTTTTATTGTGGTATCCTTTTTATTTTTATTAAAAAAATATTTTGTAAACGTATACTAGAAAAAAATCGATTTTTTAGAAATCGATCTTTTGGATCTCGATTTTATTGAGAATCGATGTATATGGTTACGATTCGAATCGATTAAAAAATCGATCTTTTTCGAGCAGAATCCCCATCCCTAGTTCATACTGTTTATTTCTGATCGAGCTATTTGAATAGTAAGTTCAGTTGACATTTAGAAAAACTTTATCAAGCACTTCTCGATACATTGATGAAAATTTTACTTTAACGTATTATTATATAATATAGATTTGGAAATGAAATGAGGCACTGAAATCTGAATGAATGAAGTACAATTAATGATATTTCACTTTTATACTTACAATATTTAAGTAAAAATATTACGTGTATTGGCAGATACTAAAGACAAGCGCCACCTACATGTACAAAGCTGAACTACTCCGCTAAGTACTAACTACGTCACATTTTGCATTTTTGTTCATATTTTCACATTTTGCCATCTGGTAGATGGCAGTAAATCATATTTTAATAATTATTTACTGTATCTTTGCATTTTTACCAAATGTGAATCACTACCGACTTAAATTTTCATTAATTTTCATTTTAATTTATTTGTTTCTTTATTTATTTATTTGTTAATTAATATTTGGTAATGAAAATCGATGACTTTTAGGATCTGCCAAACTCTAAAATGATTAAAAAGCTACGTTACTAATATATTAGGTCTACAACTTTGCTCCTGCCGTTTTTTTTTAATTTTAAAAATTATATTAAAAAAATGGTATCTTACTTATGTTTCAAAGTATTGTCCATCACTTTCCACTACTTTGGCCCATCTTTCAAGCAACAAACGAATCCCGCGTCGGAAAAATTGTTCATCCTTTGATAGGATCCAAGAATCGATGGATTCTTTCACTTTTTCAAAAGAATCGAAGCACTGGCCCGCCAGGCCGTGTGCCATCGACCTAAATAAATGGTAATCAGATGGAGCAACATCTGGAGAGTATGGCGGGTGAGGTAGAATTTCCCATTTCAGTGTTTCGAGGTACGTCTTGACTACTTTCGCCACGTGAGGTCGAGCATTGTCGTGTTGCAAAATTACTTTTTCGTGTCTATCAGCGTATTGCGGCCGTTATGCTTTTAATGTCCGACTCAAACGCATTAATTGCGTTCGATAAAGTGCACCAGTAATTTTTTCAGAAGGTTTTAGCAGCTCATAATAAATTACGCCAAGCTGATCCCACCAAATACACAATATGACCTTGAATCCGTGAATATTCTATCGAGTTGTCGCCGTAGGAGTGTGGCCCCATGATGGGTAATCCCCATGATGTGCGTCGCTTAGGGTTGTCGTAGTACACCCATTTTTCGTCCCCAGTAACAATACGATGAAGACCTTTTCGTTTTTGTCTTTCAAGCAGCTGTTCACAAGCAAATAAACGTCGCTCAACATCTCTTGGTTTCAACTGATACTGACCCAGTATCCTTGTCTTTGGATCATCCCCAGCTGTTCCAGGCGTTTTGATACTGCTTGCTGAGTTACTCCCAATGATTTTGCTAACTGTTCTTGAGTTTGGCACGAGTCTTCATTAAGAAAACCTTCAGTTCATCATCTTCAAAAGTTTTTTTCTTAAACAACAAAATCACCGCTTTTAAAGCGCTAGAACAACTCGCGACACGTTCTTTTACTAATAGTATCATCACCATAAATACTTGAAATAACCCGATGAGCCTCAGCCGCCGATTTTTTCATGTTGAAATGAAAAAGTAAAATCTCCCGCAAATTACGTGAATTCGGTTTATAACTTGACATATTTAATTAAGTGTAACTATATGACGCAAACAAAAATAAACTAATATCGATATAAGGTTATATTTATAGACGTCAAAACTGATGGAAAACAACTGTGATTTATTTATTTGAACTATTACTGGTTACTAGCGCCATCTTTTGGAAAACGGCGGGAGCAGTAGCAGTTGTAAACCTAACACAAAATTCCCGCCTTGGGAAGAATCCGTGATTTCACCGTCTGGCTTGGTTCCGGTCTCATCACGGTGCAGAGAAAGGAGAAGTTAGGAGAAAGTTGAGAGCGGCTGGGACTTACGATACAAATGTAGGATGACGATGATGGACCCCTATAAATGAGTTCAAGCTCGCCTTCACTGTTTTTGCTTTACCCCATGACCATTACGTAAAAAAGGCAACAACATTTGTATTTTGAGAAAAATATTAGCGCTCAGAGATAATACAAACAAAACAAAGTTCAAACATGCCTCAGATATTATTCCGTCTAAATTTCAATGTGGGATTTTTACCTTAACATTTCTTAGGTGTTTATAGAGCTCCGATTTTTTGTTTAATCTCAATCCAAAACTATTTTGATCTCTAAATAGGGTTGAGGTATCCGCCGAACGCGATAGCCCTAGCCACAAGACTTCAACGTTTTTATGATATTAGCATCTAATTTCGCTAAGAAATGTTTATTGATGTCATATACGAGAAAAGGCCAATTCAGACGTGATGTTAGATAATTATCGTAAATCCGAGTTTTTTTATTATTAATAGTTTGATGGTCTACCTTCTCAAGATCATTCAAAAAGCTGTCGACTATTACATTTAAAGATGGAGTCCGGTAGTCTATTTTCTTACTGAGAAATTTAAAAGGTGCCGCTTCGGAAATTGCAGAAATGCTTTGACCGCCAATAATAAGTCCCGGGTCATATGAGGTATATTTGGTGTCTCGTCTTCCCAAACATAGGCAACAGCATTTACTCGGTTTTGTCCTCATTCCTTCGGTCCACGTATAGAATTCTTCTACCACGTTTAATAATAGCTGACACTTTTATTTGATTAAATTTGTGAAAAAATTAATGGATCACGATTTTTATTTTAAATGAGACTTCAAATTTATTAAAATTAGAAGATATTAAAGAAAATCAAAAGTTATTAAAAATAAATAACAAATGTATTTAAAAAAATTATATAATTTATAATGTTTTAAATAATAGAGAGAAAATATGGATTACTGAACATTTTGGAACAATTCTTATTAAAGATATTCATATAGATCAAGGACATATTGATACTAAGCAGTTGATATTAACATTTGGACAGAAATTTTATTTTAAAAATATGTATAAGCATATTAAATTGATTTGTAGATCCTGTGAGGTATGTATTAAAAATAAGTCAAGGGTAGGTTGTTTTAGGGCTCCTTTGTCTCAACTTGGTCCAGCAAGTGAACTCTTTGAAACAGTGTCTATTGACACAATAGGAGATTTTGAAAGTAATACTAGTACAAGAAATATTTACATTTGGATGTAGATCATCTTACTAGATTTGTTTATATAATAACTTCAGGGACCCAAGTTGCAAGATTTTATAAATTTCATTAAAAAGATTGAAAAATATGGAAATATTAAGTTAATATTAACAGATCAGTATCCAGGTATAAATTCAGCACAGTTCAAGCAATATTTAAATAAACAGAGAATAACAATAGTTTTTATAGCAGTGGATTGTGCATTTTCTAATGGTTTGAATGAATGAACAAATCAGACATTGTTAAATAGAATAAGATGCAAAATTTTTGAAAATAATAATAAATCATGGCCTCAGACTACAACAATACTATACATAGCTCGACTGGTTTTACTCCCAATTATCTGCTGACAGGATTAAATATCTCGTTTTTACCTGATGAATTAAATGATAATAATTTGTCTAATTTAGATTATAATAGGGAAAAGGCTTTTGAGAAATCGGTAAAAATTCACAATCAAAATAAAGAATATTACGAAAGAATGTAAAACTAATAGATTATAAGGTAAGAGATTTTGTTTATGTAAAAAGTGTAAATAAATTGAATAAAGATAAAATGGATCCAGTTAGGGTTGGTCCATTTAAAATTAAAGAGAAAATTAGTAATGTAATGTTCTTGTTCATCATCATCTATGGCGCTACAGCCCAGGGTGGGCCTTGGCCTGATCCAGTATATCTCTCCAACCGGAACGGTTCTTGGCTTGCTGCTTCCAGCCTCGGATGCCAATTGCCTGTAGGTACTATAGGTAGATACACGAAATCCTCCACTACAGCAAAGGTCTCGTTGCCTACTAATCTGTCTTGTTGTTGAGTTGTCGCATTCCTTGAGGCTTTGAGGTATTTTGTTTTAGAGACATTAACTTGGAGGCCTGCCTGTCTCGAGGTGTATTCCAGAGCCAGATATGCGTCTTCCATCGCTGTAAATGTTCTACCTATCAAGTCCAAATCATCTGCGTATCCTAGGACTTGGACAGATTTATGGAAGATGGTTCCCGTTGTTTCAATTTTCGAATCCCGAACGCACTTATCCAAAACGATGTTGAAGAGAACACAGGAGAGAGCGTCACCCTGCCTCAGTCCATTATACGTTTCAAATGGCTCCGATAAATCAGATTGGATTTTAACTGCACTTGAGGTGTTGGTCAGCGTCATCTTTGTAAGTGAGACTAGTTTAGGAGGTATGCCAAATTCCAACATAGCTTCATATAGAAATGGTCTATAGACACTGTCATAAGCTGCTTTGAAATCGATAAACAGGTGGTGGGTATCGATGTAGAATTCTAGGCTCTTTTCAAGAATCTGTCCGAGAGGTACGTCTGTGGTAGATCTATTTGGACGAAATCCGCATTGGTATTCTCCTAATTTAGGTTCCACGAAGGGTATAATTTTATGCAGAAGGATATTTGCAAAGACCTTGTACGCCGTGTTTAATAACGATATACCCCTGTAGTTTTTACAGACCAGAATGTCCCCTTTTTTGTGAAGGGGACACATAACCGCCATGTTCCATTCTGTGGGCAGGGTTTCAGTGCTCCATATTTTTAATGAGTTGGTGCATTTCTCTCTCAAACTCAAATCCAGCATACTTCAGTAGTTCACCAGGAATAGCGTCAGAACCGGGAGCTTTGTTACTTTTCATTTTCTTGTTGGATAGTAGATATAGGAAAAACGAATCGAAAATTATATTTTTCATGCAAGTAAGCTTGTTCCTTTTTGTTCCGAGTTGTATTTTTTGGTCTTAAAGAAGGGAGATGTAAGCTTGTAGTATCAAGCTTAACTTTGTCACTTATTGACTTTTGATTTAGAGTGAGTGTTGTTATGGTGAAGTTGTTTATGAGGGTGTGCTATTGACAATTGTATCGATTCAGGTTAGTTTTAAGTTTATTATTTTATTGTAATGTTTTATTGGCTTTTGTTAATTTTGTGTATTTTATTGATATTACAGTTTTATTATTGCATCATACATTTGTTAATATACATATATTTGTTATACTTGAACATATCCAATCCAAATCAAGTTATTTAAATTTGTGGCTTATATATTATTTATGGAATATTAATTTATTTAGCATTTGAAGCGGTGAGTGCAGAAACAACGTAAGTCCGGATTTTCAAATTTTGATGGTTTCTCTACTCAACACGCATCTTGCCTTTCTTAACTAGTTTAAATAGATTACGAATTTTTGTATTTTTTGTGACTTACGTTGTTTCTACACTCACCGATTCAATTTCACTATAGAATTTTGCTGAAGCTCTTTGCTCTTTTTTTTTTTCCTTTTTTGCACTCGCTCCCAATTTTTCAACTAACTTATTGCCATTTATAAAAGGTAAGCCGGCGGGAACTGTGACATACGTACGCCTCGCTACTGCTGGTGGTTAAGGTTTAACGTTAGAAGAAAAGAAATTGCAGTTTATTTATATATTTATTTCAATACAAAATGTTTAAGGTCTTCGACCTATCGAGTACTATCATTCTTAAAGATAACAAATGCCTTACAAAATCAGTCTTGGTATTATTTAATGTAGTTAACAATAAAAGGGTATAACAACATGAGATTACGACGCATTCACGCGTGCTCAGTCTCCATGGGCTCGCCGTCGCCGGCGGTGGTGGTGGTGGTGGTGGCGGGCGCGAGCGCGTGCAGCGGCGCGGCGAGTGCGTGCGCACTCGGCGGCGGCGCGGCGGCCGGCGTGACCGCCAGCAGCGCGGTCCGCAGCCGCAGGTAGCGCCGCTTGAACGCGAGCCCGCACCCGCGCGAGCGACGGAACTCCAGCACGGAGCGCGCCTCCCCGCCGCCGCCGCCGTCGCAGCCGCCCACCGGCAGCGCCCAGGCGCGCATTCGCACCTCGTCCCCGCAGTCGATTGCAAACTAAAACATTATAAACAGACGTGATGAGTCGCGTCGTCACTTAGCAGGCGTGTCAGGCGTGTCGGTAGTGTACTAACAATGCGCGGATGTATGCGCCGCCACGAGTAGCGCATCTCGTCGAGCAGCGCGGCGAGCGCGCGCAGTGCGGCCGCGTCGTCGCAGCGCAGCCACACGCGCGTCATGCGGTGCACGAGGCGCTGCAGGGGCGGCGCGGGGGCGTGCGCGGCGGGGGGCGCGTCGGGCGGCGTCGACAGCAGCAGGTCGTCGGCGTGCGCGGGCTGCGAGTAGCACAGCAGCGCGTCCATGTCTGCGGGGCTGAGGTCGGGCGCGTCCCCCCCGCCACCGTCCGGGCCGCCGCCCTCACCCCGCACTCCCCCGCCCGGCAGCGGCTGCGAGTACCACACTCGGCGTGTTCCATCTGATATCAATCATAACCAAAAAAATTACTTAACACGATGTGATATTGTTATTTAAATTATTTATTTATCAATTCCTCTTTATTTAAAGCAAAGGTCGTAATATATTAACGTGAAAAAATTAACCCTCGACCACCTAGAGTGGACGTCGCGAATACTTCGATCTTCATTGATCTTTTAAAAAAAATACAGTAGGATTCCCATTAAATGTAATAATTTTTATGATTTAATTATTCTCTTAAAAAGGGGTCAATTTATTGCCAAACTTTTCAGTACAATTTCTCATAAAAATTTACTTATAACTCTTACTTGTTTTGTTGATTTGTTTGACAAAAAATATACTTATTTTTTATTTGTATTTGAATTATTTTTATTTGAATCGGTGAGTACAGAAACAACGTAAGTCACAAAATATGCAAAAAATCGTAATCGATTTAAACTGCTTAGAAAGGCAAGTTATACACTTTTTTCTCCCTCCTACAAAATTTGAAAATCCGGACTTACGTTGTTTCTGCATTCACCGATTCATTTAATGGTAAAAATTCCTAAACAAGAAATTTTCTCTTAAAAGTGGTATGATTAACCCTTTTGCATCACCGTTTGAAATGCGCGATGTACTCAAAATTTCTATATTTGAACTACACCAATACTTCGCATTGCGTTCGATTTTCGAAATTGCGTTTTTTTTGGATTCGAGTCTTTAATTTTTTTTAACTTTTTTTTCCTAAAATATGGCAGCACTTTTGTTTTTAATTGTGCCATGTCATCAAAATTTGGGGATTCCCTTTCTAACTAAAAATCAGCGCAAATTTAATACAATTTTATTTTCACTTCGTATTGCTTATTTTAGAGTTCAGTTTAATAAAGTAGTGTGAGGTAGTGTGTTGTGCTTTTCAAAAAGAGAATTACATATATAAAGTTTTACGTTCCGTTTTCGTTACGTTTACGTGGTGTTTTTGGTTATAAAAAACATAAATATTTACCCAATCTTACGTTGAAAAAAAAGCTGTTCAACAAACATTGGACCATTTTTTTATGAAAGAAAGCCGACCTACGACAACAACCACTATGGACACATCAGACAGTGATTAATTCTAATTAAACTTTCATAAATTAAATGAATATGTAGTTTATTTTGTTTAATTGAATACGGTTTTTGTATATTATTTTTGTTTGAAAAAGTTTACTTTGTTCAATTTTATTTTTAAAAGATAGTATTTTCGTAAGCCTGGAACCTATCTTCGATCATTAAATGGTATGCTATAGAAAATCTATTTTCACTTTGCGTCGTTTCAATTTGCGTCGTGTTTTTTTTTTTGGAACGTAACCCCGACGCAAAGCGAGGTATGGTTGTATATGTATATAGTATTTACTTTTTATGTATGTATGTAATTATATATAATTAATAATTTTTGCGCCCTACTGGTGTTCCTGACAAAATGTTTTGTATTTTAATGGTTGCCTGTAAGAAATGACTTGTAGTGATAAGGTTATTTAGGTATTTTTGTTATAAGTAAAATTGTATATGCAATAAAGTATTAATATTATAATTATTGATGGATTGTGGACAACACAAGACTTATTTAACTATTTGTACTAACTAAAAAGAATTTATTTTCCTTAAGCTTAAAAAAAACAACAATTAAAAAATTATGAATTCAAAGGAGTTTTTCATTGCAAACTATTCCGCTTCGGTGATAAGTTTTTATTCGTAGATTATTCCGTCGAATGATGCAAAAGAGTCGAAAAGAACTTCAGTGACTTTAGTTCTATTATAAAATTATAATCACAAGAGTACCTTAAAAACAATAAAAACACAAACGTGATTAAACAAATATATCTGGTCAGTTCTTACCACAAAATATTGTACATATCGTGTCGTATATCGCCTTCGGATGATTTCTGCATCGACGCGATGCTTTGGTAATCTAGCTTTATGAGCATACACGCACGTCATGGAGCTAAATCGCCAAAGTATCGCATCGTGCGCGCTCCTCGCCGCCTCCCCGCTCTTCCCCGCCCCGCTCCGCACCGCCGCGCCGCCGTGTTGAGGCACGAGGCGTCTCTGAGACCACTCCACTCAGAGTCACCTAGTACCTGACACGACGGACGCGGATTCATATATAGAGTTTTTGTTGCGATAGTTTTCGTTATAATTCAGTTTTCATATCTCATCGTCGAGTCGTCGTTACGTTTTGTGTGTAGTTATTTGATATCGGATATGATAATTTAGATATCGATATGATATGATATAAGAGTCAAAACGGTTTTTAGTTACGTTTTGATATCCTCTGGTCTCATCCCTACGCAGCAGTACTCACCGCGTCGGTCTGCGCGCTGCTCGTCGTCCTGAGCGAGCCAGCGGTCGGCGAGCAGGTCGTCGAGCGTGGCGCGCCGCCCCGCGTCCGGGTGCAGCGCGCGCCGCAGCAGCGCCAGCGCGCCGCCGCCCAGCTTGCGCCACACGCCGGCGGGCGCCGTGTCGGCGTGCGCGCACCACGCGGCGTAGCGCGCGTCGTCGTCGCAGGCGCGCTCCCACGGCAGCTCTGTAAGCAGATGGGGGGGGGGGGGGGGGGGGGGGGGGGGGGGGGGGGGGCGAGGAGCTCGCTCGGTGACGCGCCGCGCTCGTCGGAGGCTCGATGCGACTCGTAACTTCGGTACCATAACTTTAGGGGACGAGGACACGCCTACAGCTAGGATACCAAAGAGACGAGCCGCGTCGGGGCGGCGTGCGGTCTGCGCTCGGTCCGGTCGCATGCTGTGAAACAAACGCGAGGGACTGCGGACTGTCGCACGCGCTATATTTTTCACGTCGGTATCGTGTAAAAAATTAAAATATTCAAAAACTCGAAATTTACATCACATCGCCTGCACTCTGTGCGACATTTCACAGCCACTCGGAAAACAAACACAAATGAAGCAAAAGAAAATAAAATAAAACAAACGAGGCGCTGAAGTATTACGTTATTGCGTGCGGGAATACCGTTCGCATCGGTAAACGTGGGCGACATATACATGCAGGTGCACGCGGGTGGAGGGTGGAGTACTGACCGACGGCCAGCATGGCGAGCAGCACGAGCGCGGCGGCCCACAGGTCGGCGGGCGGCGCGCGGTAGGGGCGCCGCTCCGCGCGCAGCACATAGGGCGCCGCGTACGGCACAGTGCCGCACACGCGCGACAGCAGCCGCTCGCGCGCGCCGTGCCTGCCGACACCGCTAAATCTAAATATTCTTTATTCAAGTAGGTTTCGACCTTCGAGGCGTCAATTTACAAAGGTGTCAGTCGTGTCGGTCCTAACGGAAGCTACCACCGGAGAGGAAGGCAGTTCTGCTGAGAAGAGCCGGCAAGAAACTCAACAGTTGCTCTTTTCAAATAAATTTTTTACAATAAATATACAAGTATGATGAGCCTCCCGGGTCAGCGTCAACAGCATTAATTTCACACATTGATATCATTATAGTATGTTCTTAATCTTAACTTTAAATTGTTGAAGCGGCAGATCTGTAATTATTTCTGGAATTTTATTATACATGCGTATACCTTGTGACAAAAAAGATTTATTAACTTTTTTGAGACGAAAACTAGGTGTAATTAGCTTATTTTTCCTTCTTGTATTGATATCGTGTCTGTCACAGTTCTTTAAATAATTGTGGATATTTTTGCGTACAAATAAAATGTTATTGAAAATATATTGTGATGCAACTGTAAGAATACCCGTTTTATCAAAAATTTCTCGCAGAGAATCCCGAGCTCCCATGCAGTAAATAGCCCGCACTGCTCTTTTTTGAATTATAAATATTGACTCAATATCAGCAGCATTGCCCCAGAGTAATATTCCATAGGACAAGATGCTATGAAAATAACTAAAATAAACAAGTCGGGCAGTATTAACATCTGTAAGCTGCCTCACCTTCCTAACAGCGTAAGCAGCGGAGCTCAGTCTACTCGCAAGCGAAGACAGATGGGTGCCCCATTGAAGTTTCGAATCCAGAGTTATTCCTAAGAATACTGCGCAGTCCGAAAAATTAATAATTTCATTATTGAGACTTAAGTTAAGCTTATGTCTCCTAACATTAGGCATAATAAATTCTACACATTTAGTCTTTTTTGCGTTCAATACGAAGTTATTAGCATTAAACCAATGAAGAATTTGCGACAGTGCATTATTTACGTCGTCATAACTATATGTATTGCGGTCTACCTTAAAAATTAAAGAAGTATCATCTGCAAACAATACAATATCGCATAAATTCTTAGCGTAAGAAGGGAGATCGTTGATATATATTAAAAATAAGAAAGGCCCTAAGATCGATCCCTGTGGCACACCCATCTGTGAACAACTACTAGACGACTTCACATCGTTTATAGCTACATGTTGAATCCTTTTAGTAAGATACGAGGCAATGAGATTACGAGCGTTGCCGTGGACACCATAATGACTAAATTTAAACAATAGTGTGTCGTGATCCACGCAGTCAAATGCTTTAGACAAATCACAGAATACTGCAATTGCATTCTGTGAGTTTTCCCAAGCATCATAAATGTATTTAAGGAGCGCAACTCCTGCATCTGCTGTAGACCTGCCTCTAGTAAAACCAAACTGTGCATTATGAAAAATTTTATTATTAATAAAATAATCAGATAGCTGATTAAGTATTATTTTTTCAAAGATTTTATAAGTAATATCTATATCTGTATTACCTTCACTAAGGTGAAGGTAATACAGATATAGGTCTGTAGTTGGACGGATCACTATTTTCTCCACTTTTAAACAAAGGAACTATTTTACTGTTTTTCATAAGATCAGGGAAAATACCTTTGTTAACACATTCATTAAAGATATTAGCTAACTGAGGTGCAATTTGTGGTATGATAGAACTCAGTAGCTTTACAGATATACCCCATAGATCACCAGTTTTCTTTTATATTAAGCGTTTTAAAAGTTTTTACAATTACTTCTGGTGTCACATGTTCAAAAGTGAAACTATTATCACAACGACTAGTACTACTTTGCAACAAATAAACTGCAACTGATGGAGATGAATTTATTGAAGAAGTTACTTTAACCGGTATTTCTGTAAAATAATTTTCAAAAGTATTTACCACTTCACATTCATTACTCATTAACTTATTATTAATTTTTTATTCTACTGGCTTATTACAAACTTTAGATCTCCCAGTTGTAGCAGTTATTATGTTCCACATCGTACTTATTTTATTTTTCAAATTTAATATTTTATTTCTCATATATATAGATTTTGCTTGAATGCAAACTTTTTTAAATATTTTGGAGAAAACACTGACTCGCTTCAGGAAGTTAGGATTACGATTCCATTGCCTCATATCGTATAGCTCATATAACTTATTTCTACTACGGTATATGCCTACAGTTGCCCAGTCACAAAACTTTATTTTAACACTTTTATGTAGTGTTTTTAATTGAAACGTCGTGTCAAATTCTTTCAAAGTTACGGTAAACAAATTTTTGTAACACGTATTCGGATTTTCTATACTAGTTTCCTTTTTTGATATTTTTCTTTCAACATTATCTCTAAATGCATTTTAATTTCCTGGTAGCGACCACAACACGTCACACTCACCTGAACAGCGTGGCCATGCCGAAGTCGGATATCTTGAGGTTGTCGTCGTGGTCGAGCAGCAAGTTCTCGGGCTTGATGTCGCGGTGCGCGACGCCGCGCGCGTGCAGATAGGCGAGGCCGGCGGCGAGCTGGCGGCAGTAGCGGCGCGCGGCGCGCGGCGGCATGCCGGCGTCGGGCTCGATGCGGTCGAACAGCTCGCCGCCCTGCGCGTACTCCAGGAACAGGTAGTGCAGGCGCTCGTGGCGGCGCTCGCCCAGGCAGCGCAGCACGTGCGGGTGCCGCAGCGCGCGGTGCAGCGCCGCCTCGCGCGCGCCCGCCGCGCCGGCCTCGCCCGCCTCGCCCGCCGCCACCGCCTTCAGCGCCACGCACGCGCCCGACCGCGAGTGCACCAGTAACCTCACTCTACGAGTTGAAACACACGACGACACTAGTAATGTGCGATATAAATATTTAACTAAATTAAATATTGCATGAAAGTATAGATAATTCCGATTCGACATAAACTATCTTTTGTAAGTGAACTACGGAAAGCGCATATAGATTTCTATTATTTCTTATATTATGTACCACGAGACCAAATCGAGAAAGAACACGTGAGGCGCTAGAAGCGCTTTTTTTACGTATCAACGTAAAAAACGTTTTCTAAAATTCTAATAAATTAGAAATTATTCATTTATATGAACTAAATCATGTATGTCCATCATCACGTTAAGTTCACTATTTTAATGCGGCTGATGGTCTAAAAGGCCAACAATAGTTTTGACTAAGAACATTGTCACTATATATTATGGTCAGTCAATATATTCATCTATATAAAAATACGTGAAGCGAAAACTTTGGATCCTTTTTACGAAAATTACGCAGACGGAGGAGCATGAAACTTGGCACACTTATACTTTATATAGAGAAGTAGTGCAGAATGCTAATATTTTTTAAATAATGCATAAAAAGTATATAAAATTAATAAAATAAATGTTACCACATACTACCATGATTTGACATCCATGTTTATATAAAGTGACATGTACGTAACTACGCCATGGGTGACGGGGACACTAATGGTAGTTAAAGAACAATATTTGTTCGTTATAGTCCAGGATTTTATAGTCATCTTAAATTACGATATTTGACGAGAATGATAATATAGTGTAATGTTGAGGATTACATGATGTGACCCACGTTTAATTGGCCATATCACGGTATGCCAAAATTAAACATATAATTTTATGAAATTGTCAATTCTCCAATAACACCGCCACATTTACATACAGTTTATGTCTTCTGACTTGTTCAATTATTGAAATTTAGTAAAAACTAAATAAAATTACTGTTTAAATAAAATAATAGATTACGAAATTAAATTTGCCGGTATAGGACTAATGTCCACTTTTTATTAATCCATTAGTAGACTTTTTTTATTATTTATATTGTTTTAGAAAAGTTAACATATAAGGAAAACTACAAATTTAACTAGAATTTGTGAATATTATAATATAAAATGTGATTTCTGCAATTATTTCAAGTATTTTTAAAATCACATGTTATATTAATTAAATGTAATGGAATCATCAATCATCAATTAACATTAGAAAATTATCATAAATAAAAATATATTTTTGAAGAATATTATTCTTGTACCAGCAGAAAACAAATGATCAAAGTGTGTAGATTGAAACAGAAAGTAGTGATTTCCTAAAAAAATATTTTTGTGAGAAAATAAATTATTAAAATCTTAATGAACTTTGTATAACGCTTGCACATAGAAATGTTTTCTCAGGTGGGATTTTAACTTACTACTGGGTTAAGGAGAAGACTTGAGTTGTATATCGCATTGTTTCAATATAGATTGAGTCTTATGAATTAAAATATACCCTAACAGGAACTATTGACATATTTAAAACTCTAGACATTCAATGTAAACTAACAAAATAAACAGAAAAAAAATTTAGTTAATATAAGAATGTTCATTGAGAAGTCATACATAAACTAAAGTTGTTTTCGGACATTAAGTTCTAAAAACATCTTCAAAATGTCATGTCATATCAAGTGATGAATGAATAACTGCAATAAAATATATACATATATGTAAATGATATTATGCAAGTTTCTACTTTTTACACTTGAATTCATAACCAATGAACATATCTTGGATCTGGCTGGTTTAAGTGGGATTTTAAAATGATAACATGCCTGACAAACTATAATTATATAATTCCTCAAAAATATTTAAAATATCACCATATGTATTTAACAAAAGTAAACTTTTCAATACTAAAATTAAATAAGCACATCAAATACACAAATCACAAATGAAATAATTAAAAAAACTCAATCTAATTATTGAATAAAAAAAAAACATACAAAACATACAAAACAGAGGCATTGTTGGTGTTTTCCATTGACAATATTATATGTTGTTATGCAAAGATATAAGCCGAAAATACAGATCTGTAGTAGAAAAACAAGGTGTCGGCGACGGTGACGGCGGCGGTGCGGCGGCACTGACCGCGCGGGGTGGATAAACTTTCAAGGATGCGCTCGCCGGCATCGCCGCCGCTAACAATCACTTTTTTCACCAGAGTTGCACTCTAAAATCTAGTTCCGCCTTAGATCGAAGCACTCTGCCTTAGTGAGATGGCGGCGGCGCCTCGCCACTTCGGTACTAACCATTGTCAATCCATTACTACTAAACTTACAGCAAGCACCATGTCTTTAAATAAAATACTACCAACAAGTATAGTACCATCAGAATTAAACAAAATATTAACATTTGCACTCCAGAGAAGGTAAAACCATATGAACGTGCCCATTTATGTGGTTTTAAAGTTAATTTCAGAGAAAGTGGCAAATCTGTTAGACTGACAGTCTACAAACCCATGTATTTAATCATAAGTCAGGTGCATAAAGCATTACAATTATTATGATATATCTGCCACAAAAATTAAATTGCTTACTTAAATATTGTAAACTAAAAGATAATCTGTTGTTTTTCTTTGTATTTAAATGTTACAACTTGCCAAAATAAAATTCAAATAACAGTTGTAGTATCCAATCTGTCATATTGTTTGTTCTCATTAAAATAATGAAGTGGCTCATACGCACTATATCCATTATATCCAGTAAAGTTTGTGAAGTATACTGTACTCTACATCTAACCTTAAGTTAGTATTTAAAATATGTAAGACATTTTTTCCAAAAATTCAATTTTGTCTGTTAATAAAAGTGCAGTTTTGTGGGTAACCTTTTTAAATGATTACATTTTAATTGTACCACACATTAAATGATGAAGGAAAACCTGTTTGAAATTAAGACATGTTGATAATTTGAGTTTATGCAAAGAGGTAAAATGCATGCCCAATAGAAATTTAAGTTATATAAAAATGATTTAATTTAAAACATAGAAAGGGATAATTGTTCAGTAATGATACTGGTATGGTATTAAACTCAAAACATGAACTCACAGGACACGCTTACAAAGCATATATGAAGTTTCATTATGTAAATGATTATATCAAAACCACATTTATGTAACCACAAGAAAAATATCGTTCAGGATTTGATGTATTATCTCATTTCTCTTTGATAGCAATCAATATGTAAAACTCTGATGATGAAATTATACTCAAGTGCCATAAGAAACCTCAACGTGCATGTTCCAAAAGCATTGAATATAGGAGACATTTAATTTTTTTTAAAACAGTTAACATCCATTTGTTTATCTTAAACAATCTTACACAAAGGTTATGTTAACTTGTTTAATATTTAAAAATGACAAAGATAACAATACGTCAATTGTTGACATTGAGTAATAACAAAAAGACTCACTCTCCGTAGGCCCCCTCGCCGAGCACCTGCGCCACCAGCCAGCCCTCCACGAACTCTCCGCCAGCGGCCATGGCAGCCCGGGCCTGCAACACCGCCTACTATCAGCACATGACGAGTACAACGAGGCGCTGACGCACCAAAGTCGCTCGCGGCTCGGCACGACCACGCTGTCGTTTGCCGATGTCGGCTCATTTTCATACGACAAGTGACTCAAACCTTAATAAACCGAATCTAATTTTTCACGCTTTCGAAATATAATCCTGCTAAATGTAATAAAGACTAATTGTCAATCTTTATCCTTTCTTAAAATTATTCTAAATGGCGGAAGGCACGTGGAGTTTGGCGAACAAAGCCTATGCCGAACACAGCCGTCGCCCCGTCGGTTACCTCGCCCGATAACGGTAATCGCTTACCGTAAAAAATTAAACACTAATCAAATAAAGATGTAAAAATTATTGTAGCCTTCTTAGGAATCGAAATATTAAATAACTAACCTTTTCAACAACTTCTACACCATTTTGCCATTTTCTTTTTCCTTCCCTCTACAATTCGTCCACCAATCGCCAACCAACCCGACCGCGCCATCGCTCCGTACGAGCTCAATCGGCTTTTTTTCGAATAAAAAGATCAATGGCTGCTGTCGTTCAGAAATTATATTTTCTACTTAATGTACAAAACTCAAAATAATGTAACTAATTATAACATAAAATGTCAATTCTTAATTGATTAGATATTTATATAATATAGATACAATAAAATTGTTACTTTTTACAATGATTGTTACATTTTCTACATTATTTAAAAACGGAAATATTGACAAAAAATTCATAAAATAATAAATAGAATATCTATATATTTATCTATGCATTTGAAAATATCTTTATTCTTAAAAATATATTTATAAGACAAAAGCCAATAATTTGTATAAAAAGTTCAAATCTTATATTTAACATTGGCAAGGTAAAATTGAATAAAGAGTTTATGCGTATGCTGACTACGAATTGAAATCACATACATCAGTTTTTTATTTAGGCTAGGCTACATGAATCAACTCAAATCTGGTTTTTTTCTATTTCAAAGATATCATTGTCACTAATTAATAATTATAAAGTATTGACTGAGGAAAAAAAAAAAGAAAGTCCCGCTGAGTTTCTTGCGCCGGTTCTTCTCAGGTCTGAGGCATTAAGTTTTGTGAACTGGTGGTAAATTATTTGACGTTCAAAAAATTAAGCTTGTAATTTCTTACTTTGTATAAAATTATTTAATTTGATTTCCAACTAAGTAGAGCAAATGGCAAAATAATAATCGCAGATTATTGTACGTATTGTGGTTAACGGTTGAAATTGCATGCGCCACTAATTTTAGTTCCATGATTTTATTGATATAATTACGATTTTTGTCTATTGCCTCAATGTGTGAAAGTTTCCACTTATAGTTCAATATTGTGATGGTAATATTATATATCAGATTGGACGTAACGGTGTAACACACTATGTTATGACTATAGTGTGCTGTTACAACCCAATGATCGTTTTCGGTTTTTTAACTTATCCTATAAACTTATCAATGTAAGACGTATCGATATATCTTCATCTATGCTCATAAGTTTATTTATTTAAAATATTCATTATATAAAAGAAGACAAGTTTTATTCTTACGCGAGGTTTAGATGATGTGGAACGACGACTTAATATATTTTTTAAAAACAATTTTAATCTTTTGTTACTAAAAAGTTAAGGCAAGTCGGCATTAAGGTTTTCGGTCTCATGTTATATTTTAACATAGCAACATTAAAAACTTTTGCCATTTTATGAAAACGAGTTTAAATAGAAAAAAAATCTATCAATCTTCAACAATCATAAATAATTAAACTTAGGGATAATATTAAATATAATTACGCTTTTATTTTTATAAAATGATATGCATTTAGATTTCGTTCTGAAATTCTTTGCCCGTTTATATCTGACGTCACGTACGTTTTCCCTAAATGTTTATGTATCTGTATGACAGTTGGTCTACGCGGAACTAAAATATATTAATTTTTTAATTCAATTAATTCGCTTCCAATTTTTGATAAAATAATGGTAAAGTATTCGAACTTACAATTTTTATATTGTGATTGAAATAGTTATATTTTTAGTAATATACTGGATTATTTTACAGGCTGGGTACTCCGAAGATCAACTTGCAGGTGAGTCATACGAAAAATATTTGTTGGTAACTTCTTTATTTTTAAGTAATTTATAAAAAGTCATCTTAAATAAAATGCTAACAAAGTGTAGGGACGTAAAGACACCGTCGCATACTCCCCTATGACTCACGTCAATCAACGCTCTTACTAAAAGCATTGGCTCTTGCAAGCGCCCTAGTTTCCTTATATGGTTTGTATTTTAAACATTTTTGCTTGCGGCCATTTACTGTGCACAGTATTGCGATATACTCTCTTCGCGCAACATGTTTATGTACGAGCCACCTACCAAGCTGAAGCTTACTTCAGTGGAAGGTATCTACATTTATTTTACATGTAAATATTATTGATTCATAAAATGATATGTTTTACTTTTTATAGAGTTTCAGGAAGCATTTCAGTTGTTTGACTCCCGTGGAGATGGCAAGATTCATGTGGCACAAATAGGTGATGCACTCCGTGCCCTCGGGCAGAACCCAACTGAATCTGATGTCAAAAAGTGCACCTTACACCTAAAGCCTGATGAAAGAATATCATTTGAAGTGTTTCTGCCTATTTACCAGGTAATTTTGAAATTATCTATTTACCCATTACTGAATAAGGGTTAATGTTCTAATTATACTAAATGTTATCGACACTTGCTTTAAACAATTAGTGCTATCAACAAGTTAATGTATTTTTATATATGTAATATACATACTTTCAATGTCATTGCAGGCAATATCTAAAGCTAGAAGTGGTGATACTGCAAATGACTTCATAGAAGGCCTACGCCACTTTGACAAGGATGGCAATGGTTTCATTTCTTCAGCAGAATTGCGCCATCTACTTTCCACTCTTGGAGAAAAGCTAAGTGATGATGAGGTAACTATTGTTGATTTTATTTACATTTTGTGTATTTTAGTTATTTTATTGATTTAATATAATTTTTAGGGGCTACATACAATAGTGCTGGCACATAACATTTGTATTACTTATAAACAATATTGTATTTTGTATGCAGGTGGAGCAGTTGTTGCAGGGACAAGAGGACTCTCAGGGGAACATCAACTATGAAAACTTTGTGCACCTCATTATGCAGGGCTAGGCAGTCGGCGGGCAGTGGGCAGGCGGCAGGCATTCCCACAGGCCACATTGCTTTGTAGTATTATGTAGTTCTACACACATAACTTTTTTTCTACATCTATTGAATTGATAATGCATTTATTAAAATTATGATGGCTGCGGCTGTTAATGTCTATATGATATATATGCCACAATGATAATTGTGTATAATATTAAAGAAATAAAAAATATTCCAAACTGTTCTTTTTTATATTTGTTACTAACAAAGTTTATAAGGAATCTTGAGTCCTTTTTATTTCCATTACTTTATTATAATTTAAGAGCATATTCCAAGATTTTAACATAATTTTAATATATTTTGTGATTTAGTTAAGTTCAGTTGTACAAAGACACAATAAATAATTATTGTAACCTATAATAAATGTATAAAAAAATCATTGTTTTATTTATCTACTCTCCAGTAGCAAAATAATTTATTCTGTATAACTTGGAATGAGGTTTAGTTATTCCGGTTGTATGTCAAGGGATAGTATGGTATGGTTAAATATGTCTTAACTTCAAACCACAATTAACTTTATACACCACAATTAAATCTAGAAAATGCTGATGTATACAAGAAATATCATAATTTTAATTTATACCTAAAATTAAAAGGTTACCTTTAGAATAATTTTCAATGCTACTATTTTAAATATTTGGTCATTTTAATGCGTTTTGCTTTTAAACATTATTATTGACGTCATAAATGAGGTGAATTTTGTAATTGATTAAAATATAGATATGAAAAATCATCAATAGTCTGATTAGATAACAGAGCAAGCTTCTCCTTTGAATAAAGCAAGTAGTAGAGAGTGTACAGTTGAATGCAACGTTGGAGTTACATAAAGGTCGCGGTCGCCCCTCTCGGTGCAATCTTTTATGTACTTAACGAGATGATGACGCGTGGCACGTCGTCGCACATACGAGTATATACGGTCAAATGAGCCGAAAACCTAATTTCATTACAAAAGAAGCCAAACAAATAATTGACTTTAAAAATACATTAATTTGTTTTTCAATAAACTTAAATTTTTTGTGTATAATAGTATAAAACTGTTCTGGTATCGACAAACTTGTTCACCCACTTTTAATTTTAACTCTAAAATTTTATAAGGTTTTCAATACTAACCAAAAATTCTGGAGGAGTGCGTTAAGACCTGTGTTGTAGTCAACATAGGTCTTAACTATAGTAGTCATTATCGAACTTTATTTATGTAAAAACTTTTCTAATAAAGATTTTTCAAAATTTTATTGGACATTAAACAGTGTATTGGAAACATATTTGATATTTTTTCAAAACTTTAATAATTATGTTAAATAACGCTACATGAATCACAATATAATATAGCTTGTATTACCTCGGCTCTCATTTGAAAAACGTAGGATAGAAAAATATTTCACATTACACATATGCGATATAGGGACATTGTAAATTACAGTACATTACTTATGTATAATATATTCAAATTTCTATTTGCCATATGGCCAAAAAGGAAGTCATTTTGACTACTTTGAAACCTACACTAAGTTATTCCACTCCTAATGGACTACGTATGGAGCCGCAAATAGTCGTTATTTTAAAAAGGTATAGCATATTTCCAACAGTAGACAAGTCTGTAGGATTGCAATAACGGTCAAGATAAAATAGTAACTAGTTTAGCACGGGCAATTATCGACGTTGAGGGAGCGTCGACAAAACCAGCGCAGGGCGAGCACGTCGCGCTTCCTGTCCACTCGCGTCGCGCGCCTCGCTTTGTTGTGGCATTATTTGCTCGGGCCCTGTCATCTGCTGAGGCTGTCAATAGTGCGCGCGCGTCGTGCTCGTGCGGTCGCAACTCAGGACATAGCTGTGTGCTGTGTGCCGTGTGCCGTGCGCTGTGACCGCTCCTGCGAGCATGTCGGTCGCAACGCAGCCGGCGCTGCTGGCGATGTTGACGGTGTCCACGCTGCTGGTGCTGGCGCGCGGCTCGCTGCTGCCGCTCGACACGGAGCGTCTGCACGCCAGCGTGGGCGGCTACGCGGTTATGAACTGCCACCTGGATTTCCCATTTGGAAATGAAATACCCTACCATTTACAATGGGACAAAGACGTAAGTCCCCTAATACTACGCACTTACCTTTTCAATGAAATTATTAACGTGTATTTTGTTCATTTGCATCAACCCTTCCCATGTGTAGTGTACCAATAAAAATAACCTTTGATATTGTGTTTTTGTTATTCTAAAAATAAACTTTTTTATACATAAGGAATATAAGCACTTATTCGTTGCTTTGATGTTAACTTTTCGTATCTTCTAAAGACATGGTAGGTTGTGATTATAGTCACCAAGTAATGTATCGTATCACCAAGTTATTATCACTTTACCTAACCAGACCGCAGAATCGAATATATTTTGAATATAACCGTTCCTCTACATACGAGTATACTTGTACATGTTTAGTGCGTGCTGCCATTGCTTGTTGCTTGTTGATGTCAACAGTAAACATGGCAGTGTTAGTTGTCAAATACGAGTTATATAGATACTTACTTATAAGAATATCAATGAAACATAAAAATATCTCTAGTTAATCTCCATATTGTTTATTTAGCTAATTAAGTTTGTGACGATGACGCAAGTTATTGTCTTTATATTGCAGTGTAGTTCTTTTTAAACATCGCATAATAGCTAGGCGAAACGTAAGTTTCCTGCTTTTTATTTATTTATAAATACACTTCAGGAATATCCACAGAACATCCTTTTTATATTTCATTTCATTTTTTTATTGGCGAAGTGAACATTCACGCATGTTCCTAATAATGAACTTGGCTCTCATTTACACAAATATATTTATGTTTCTTCTTAACTAAGTAAATCGTGTTTTTCAAAAGTATATGCACGAATTATTATTTAAAATAACCAAATCACCTTATAAAAATGTCTACAGCAAGTATTATAATTAATACTTGCTGTAGATTGCTGTAGATAATTAAAAAAGTTTTAATAATTACTCCGGGAGCCCGTCTTTAGATTTAAGATCTAATTAAATACGGAATATTACAAATCGGTTTATAAATTGCCTATACATTTTGTATTAGCTGGTCGGACTTCCAATTTCAACTTTCTGGAATTGGTTTTTGTATAAATATACATGAGATAGTTAAAACTTAGCTAGTAAATAATATACCACTATTATTAAATGTTAATATCGTCCTCGTAGAGTCACTAAGTAGAAAAACCTTGTTCTGATATAATGAGGAAAAATAACTAGAGTTAAGTAAAGTGGAACCAATTTTCTCATACACTAAATGTATTGTAAAAAGTACCAATCTAAACATTTAGTAGTTTGATAGTTTAATTTTGCTTTAATTATCATGTGAAGAAGAAGTAAAACTCTTAAGGTAACCATGTGTACCAAATAAATAAAAAATATTTTGATAAAACGTATAAAAAAAATAATGCTATATGTCTATTTAGTTATTGTTTCTATTACCTTATGGGGTTTAAAGACTAGACTTATTTACTAGTTAGATTTCGTAATAATTTAGATAAAAAATAAATAATAGTCCATTTTGACCAATTTTCCGACTTGGTAACTATTCGCTCTACCACCTGTACGTTCGCATTTATAATATATGTATGTGAATTTAGAATTTAAAATTTTATCTGAGAGATGTTAATAATAAAGCCAATGTTCATGACAATATATTCAATTTCATGTTGATATTATGTATATTAGTAAAGCCTTTAACACAATTCAAAGTGCAACGATTTCAAGATATAAATATTGTATATTGCGACTGTAATACTGGCACAACAGCTTGCAGGAGGACAGTAGTTGTTATATTACGCAGGATGATGTAGTATGCACACCACACAGGTCCATACGAGGTAGCGACAGAGTGATAAGCCAGTATGCGCAGCTAGCGTTCTGAACCGTTATTGCAAAAGTGAATAAAATAAGCTGTTGGCATTACAAATACATACTCAATAACAATATTAAGTCCACGTTTAATGTGCAAATATATTAAACGCGGACTTAATATTGTTATTATATATTAAAGTGATGTAACGCTGAACGAGTACGTTCGCCGCTTATTTTACGGCTTATTTGCGCGTCTCTGGGATTTGCACCGAGATGAGCAACCTGTGCGAGGGATAATGTACCTTGTACACATATACAAACATGTGAGCACATATCTACGTATGAGAACAATGCTGAAAAATCAGAGCGACAATATATATAAATATTTTGGCCACTATGAGATCTGCAAGCTTTATGTCTAGCAGCAGAGATATTTACAGCGAAAATATTTGTAATCAACCCAAGCCATCAGGCGATGGTCATTATAATCTGGGTTGAAACTGAAACCTCATCTCATCTCTTCGATTATTTATCTATTTGCATAGAGGACATAAAAAATAATGATTGTACCTCTACTGGAATGCTGTGTCTCAAAAAACAGTTTATTTGACTTGGTCATGCTTGTTTATTAAATATATTAAAGAGTACCTACCAACAAATAAAACCCACAGTGAGTAGCGTTGCGGAGGTGGCGTGTCAGAGATATATGTGTACCGCTTAATAGCATACATGATACACTTGATGCTATTCATTAGCAGGTGTTCGTCATCTTCTATTATGTGCTATAATGTGGTATAATGATGAGTTGGCGGTGCGGGGAGAGAGGCGCGGGGCGCGGGGCGGAGCGGCGCTCCCGCTGTCTCGTCAGCTGTGTCGAAACACTTTTGTTAGGTGTCCACTTATCAATACCTCTACGTTACGGACATCGTTGTACGACTTTGGCAACATAATCACATACAATGTACAATTGTTCGACATATTACACTTTAACCATAAAATCGAAGCTGGAATCTCTATAAGCCTTAAATATTAATATTAGCCACCACAATCTTGAATTATTAGCGGACAACGTTAAGAATTACGACTATTGTTACTCATCAATTGTAATGTAAAGTAATAATAGATGAAGGCTTCTATTTCCCGAGACCGCACTGCGGTTGTCTTGTTTGATGGTAGCGTCTCACGTCGGATTTTATCAGAAGATTTTATCAGATTTCTGCTAAACATTTACACTGAATAATCGAAATTAGCTTCGTTAATAAGTTCTTTTTTAATTTAACCTTGTATTTTAGTGCAATTTATTTTGTTAGTGTTGCGTAAAGTAAAGAAAACGCGAATAAGTCCGCGCACTGCTCGAAATCATGTGTCGTAGTATGATACGTTTAGTATTTTAGGCATAATACTTAGATATACCAATAATACATAAATACATTCATAGTTTTTAATGAAAAGCCACAAAATGCACACTTTTGTCAAATTGTGTTATATTTAGTAATACATACAAGTATGTATTTACCTATCGCACAGAAGTTAAAGCAACACTTCTTTTTAGTGTGAGAAATGTGAGCCTGGAATTCAAACAGAGACATTCAAAAATATCATATTTTAAAGGTCATTCATTCAAGGTCAATCATTCACTAATTTCAGTTCTTTTATCGATTAAGGTTTATTTCAATATAAACATTCAAAATGAAGGTGTTTTAAATTATTTTTAAATATGTATGATAAAATAGGAAGTGTAAATACAATAAATATATCTAATCTTTTCTTGTACTTTACATCTTTTTTCATAATACTTACTTATTCAATTTCCTTATAACAGCTATACAGCGAGAAATCAGTCGGCTTTGATTATATTGAAGGATAATGGATTGTTAATAGCGAGCTACGCGCCTACGAATGTAGACAAATGTGCTACGACCAACTCTACGCATTATCTTTTTAATTATTTAATTTCCCTAACAATTGAAAATCTATAATGAGGTATATTGATGTTACTCAATTCATATTTATACTTATGTAATTACTTCATATTTCCGTGTGTAAGAGAAGTGTTTGTTTCCTTGAATACACGAGTGCCGTGAGTCTCGCGGGAACCCGCGTGTTTGTATTGTTTGTTATTGTTACTAATTCATTTTGTATAACTTTTATGATATGTACGTGTGTTTACTCGTATACTTGATATGTGTGTACATCAGTGCAGTGTTAAAATGTAGCAACATAAATGAGAACCAAGCAGTACCCTCGAGGCGAGCAAATAGATTCCTGGTGCGTGGGAGACACCGGTCGAGTGCGCGAATAGCTCTGTGTAAGGTGGTGCCTGCATCGCTAGTGACATTGCTTCACATTAGGCGATTACGTAGCGCGGTCCGGCGGCGGCGGGTGTAGAGGCGGGCGGGCCCAATTATTCACTTTGAGCGTCGGCGGGCGGGCGGCGGCGGCGGCGGCGGGGAGTGCGCGCGCGTCGCGGCCGGCAGTCCGGCACCTGCGCATTCCGCAGCCGTCGCACCGGACCTTATTACTGATGCCTCGATTGTCTATCAGCATGCTGCAGGGTTGCACACTCACGTGTTATGAAACCAAAAAAAAAAACGACGCTCTTTAAGGAGTCTTCATATACGTCATTTGAAACAATATATCTTTCACATTTGACGAACGGAATATTTTCATGTGATCGTCTCGCGTCAGTTCATTGATCCTAAATCTGTAAGCTAATAAATATTGAAATGTACAAACTTAAGGTAAATTTAAAGTGTTATTAATGTTTTTACAAAAGTCACTAGCTACTACATATCTTACATTAAATGACACTAACTATTGTTTGTGACGTAGGTATTTGTTGGATACCAGACACCAGTTTGTGAGTAAACTATTGCATTTGTAATAGGTGTAAATATATTCAATATGTGAGGGGATATACAAGTTTAGTAGAATATAGCTTCGTTGAGAGCGCTAAGCGACAATCTCTTATAAACTGTCTCTGCGACATCTTACTCAATTTTGAGGTGAAGATTATTGTATCTTGTTAGGCGAATGAGCGCGTGTCACCGGGAAGTGGCAGGAAGCGCTATAATTTAAATGACCCACTATTTACTAGGCACGCCGCATGATGCGCCGCCTATCAAATTATACAAATCTTGGTGGCATCTTGCGACGGCTTAGCCCGGATTCCGGGCACATTAATTACAATTATCCTATGTCGTGAAATCTTGACTCTTTTATTAACCTTTCTTGTTTTTGCATGTGTTATGTGTCATGTCATATAATCTAGTAAAGAAACATGCGGATATCGTCTTGGTAGAAAATTATTTGTAAAAAGGACTATGTGTGAAACTAGTACATGAAGAGACGAAAAACGCTCCAATTCATTCAAAGCGTTTACTGTGTTTATACCTACATACACAGTCGGTACTCGGTACTTTATATTATTTGATGACATTAAAATTTTAAAATAGTCACGTTTATTTAAGTGTTGATGGAGATGACTAGATATTACTGTGATTAAAGAATGTAATGCTTATCACCGTCGCAGTTCATATCGCACTTAATGCGTATCCTGTGACATATTTTATATCAAGATATGTAAAAAAGATCGTCAGCGTTGTAATGGTATCATATCAGTACTAAAGCTATTTTTCATCCCGCGTCCTTCACGTAATGTGATAGATAAAGTGACATAAAATGTGTTGTAATCAACTTTAATATAAAGAGCTAATAGTGTTTGCACTGTATTTTGTATACCTACACTTAATATATATACGATGTAGTCGTATGGTATTGTGTTTATAGTTTGCTATGACATGTCGACAGGGTGAAACAATATTTTCGTGGTATAGCGGCGACGGGGAGCCGCGTGTGGCGGACCGCTGGGGAGGGCGCGTGCGGCGCACGAGCGGGCACGGCCTGGGCGGCGGCTCCGTCAACGTGAGCGCCGTGCGCGAGACGGACGCCGGCCTGTACCGCTGTCGCGTCACCTTCCCTAACCGCACACCACCCACCAGGAACAACGGCACCTTCTACTACTTAGATGTCGACGGTGCGTTTATTGAGTTCCTGTGACATTTATAGTACATATAATCCACTAATAGATAGGTTCACTAAAATTTATGTATTTTATGTTGAAGGTGGAAATTTAATAGTGACACCTCCTATGAACACTACGGTGCTAGAGGGAGATCGTGCCGAGCTCGAGTGCCTACCAAAGAGTCCCGAGTGGGCTGTACAGTGGTATCGCGAAGGCGTACCAGTGGAGGCGTTGCCGGAGTTAGCGTTGAGGACGGAGATGGCAATCAATGGCAGTCTGGTTTTACGCAAAACGGTGAGCACAGACCTCGGCGAGTACGAGTGTCGCATCAGTGCGCCCGACGGACAAGTGCAGAGCGCCAGTGCGTTCTTAGATGTTCAATGTTTGTATGATTATATGTACTGAATACTGTTCTTGGTTAACGCAGCTTCTAGCAAGCCTGTTTTGTTAATTTTCAGATAAAGCCAAGATTGTTCACTCTCCAAAGGAAAGATATTTGCCGTACGGGAAGGCAGCAAGTCTCGATTGTCACTTCAGTGCCAATCCACCTTTGACTAATTTACGTTGGGAGAAGGATGGTTTTTTATTCGATCCTTACAATGTACCCGGAGTTTTTTACAGCCGTAACGGCAGTCTGCTTTTCAATAGAGTATGTATTTTTAGTAATTAATTAAAATTTAATATTATATTATAATATAATATGAATATAAGCCACAAATTTAAATGACTTAAATTTGGATTGGATTTGTTCAAGGATATCGGTTAACAAATGTATGATGCAATAATAAAACTGTAATATCAATAAAATACACAAAATTAACAAAAGCCAATAAAATATTACAATAAAATAATAAACTAACCTGAATCGATACAATTGTCAATAGCAAACCCTTATAAACAACTTCACCATAACAACACTCACTTTAAATCAAAAGTTAATAAGTGACAAAGTCAAGCTTGATACTACAAGCTTACATGAATATTGTCTTACAGTAAAGTTTTATTTTTATTAGGTAGATGAATCCCACGAAGGTCTGTATTCTTGTACTCCGTATAACTCTCTGGGTAGCGAGGGCCCGTCAGCGGGCGTGCGCGTGCGCGTGCAGAGGCCGCCCGCGCTGGCGGTACGACCGCAGCCACTGTACTTGGTGCGGCTCGGAGCCACCGTCACGCTGCCGTGCACTGCTGCTATAGAACCTCACTATGCACTGCCTGCCATACGCTGGACTAAGGTGATTTATTAGTTGGCTAACGATTAAGACAAGAAAAACATGTATTTACTTCGAACAACATTTTAGTTATTATATAGGAAGTGAAGCATATTTGTTTTTTGGGAATAATATGAAAAAGAAAAGTGATATGAATAAAAATTGCATCAAATTGTAGGAACATTATTAAACTTTAATAATACAAAGTATTAACTGAAAAATAAAACAAATACCTTAACCTAATCGTAAATAATTTAGAACCACCAGCATGCAATGCCTCAATTCGACGGAAAATGCGGAACGGAGTGACGTAACACTACGTTCACAGGTTCCCAGACAGAGCGTAAAAAAAATATAATAAAGATTTCTCACGTCACAGTAAATGATATCAGTCTTTGCATTCTCACCAAAAAAGTTTGAAAATACGCGCCTTCTTTTCGTGAGGCTGGTAGTCGAAATGTCAAGATGATGCCTTGTTTTTAGACCTCGCTGGCTCCATTTATCTTGTAACTTTACGTTTACGGGGATAAAACACAGATCGCGTTTATATTGATGTAGTTAGCTAAGTTTTCCAAGTTACCTGTAGTATTCCAAATATGCTGCACTTCTTATACTTAAAGATTTCAGTACAATAAGACTGCGTAATAAAAACAATGAAAATAAATTCAACAAATTTCATTTGATAAAATGTTGTACGGGAATACTTAGAATACAGATTTAATTTTTTAAAATATAATTTCAATCGATGACGAGCAGAAGGACGGCAGCGAGTTGCCAGCAGGCAGGTATTCTCTAAACGAAGGCAACTTGACGATTAGTGAAGTGTCGGAGGAAGACCGCGGCGTGTACGTGTGCTCGGTGAGGAACGAAGCTGACGAGCTCGCGGTCGAGACCGAGCTGCTCATTGAGAATGTTCCGCCTCGCGCTCCCTACAACCTTAGCGCTCTACCTTCTTTTGACTCTATTCACCTTTCTTGGGTGCCTGGTAAGTATTTTATATCTTTCTTCTCTTATGTTAAACTGGACCGAACTTATTAGTATGACTTAAATTAATGTCTATCAAAATGAGTATTATATAGTTATAAACATCATGATGACTCATTCATCAGAAAGATCGTCGAATGTCAAACAGTGCAGTTCCTCTTTGCTGTTCCGTATTCATAAATTGCTTTTAGTAGTTAAAAGTGATTAAAATTATGTAAAAAGTAGTAAAAAACAGTATTTATGAACAATTGCAGTGGTTGCAGTAAAAATTTTTATGGATTCGTAGTGGAAAAAGTGTTCATAATCGATGTCAAAGTTATAAAGTGCAGATAGTTGAAATGAAAGTACCCGAATAACTTATTTTTACGAGTAGTTGAGAGTCGTAGTATCAACAGCTAATACGAAATATTGGATATCATATAATATACTTCAAATATTCACACTGTCACATAAGAAAGTCGATAGCTCAGTGTAACAAGCTTTAGCTTTAAACTAAAGACGGAATCTGCTCGTGGTTCGAGCCTTCGAAACTGGAGTTAATGTTAACTTTTTAAAAAGTATTCCTTTAAAATGTCTAGTAATGGATTGTAACATTTGTAAATTAAACGTTCTAGTGACATAAAAAAGAATTAATTGTTCTAAGTGTCAAACCAAATACCAAATAGACCTATAAATATACAGAAAGATTTAGATAAACTTTCGAAATAGGGGTGATCACATAATAATTTGAAATTAAACCATTTAAAACGTAGCAGGAAACTAAATAATATAAATTTTGATTACAGTATTAATGGGAATGTTTTACAAAGAGTGAATCAAATTCGGGATCTTGGTGTTATACTAGATTACAAATTAAGTTTTATACCGCATTTAGATGATATAATTAGTAAAGCATTAAATTTGTTAGGTTTTATCATGACAACTACAAAATAATTTAAGAAGTCATCAACGAAAATAGTGCTGTTTAATTCAATTATGTATACGTAGCAGACTCGAGTAATGTACTGTTGCATGGAATCCTCAATATCAAACACATAGAGATAGGATAGAAAGAACACAAAAGAAATTTTTACGGCAATTAGCTTACAGAGACAATGTGCTACAAAAAACCAAAAACTATAGTGATCGCCTAAAATACTATAAATGTCTAATGTCTATCTAATCATAGAAATTTATAAGATCTTTGTTTTTTACATAAAATTATAAATGCACAAATCAATAGCTCAAATTTGATAAGTAGAATAGGATTGGCAGTACCAAGATGTAATATTAGACATCACCTTAAAAAGAAACAAATTTTTAAACAGCGTTTTGCTAGAACTAAGCTAGGCAAGAACGCCCCAATTAATAGAATGATTATTAGTAATAACACTATATGTAATAAAGGAGACATAGAGATTTTCCGACAGTCTACTTTGTCTTTCAAAAATGAAATAAAGAAAACTTTTACTGTTTAATTTTAATTATACTTTGATTTTCAATTATATATATATATTTTGTGTATGCTTAATGTTAACAGAGTCGAGGTATTTTTTTTTGTCATTATCACTTGTTCTTAATTTTTTTTTCAGTTTTGTTGTTTACTTCTTATTTTTATGTTTTGTCATTCTATAGGCCACAATGGACTCGACATAGAATATAATGTGTGGTATCGAGAGCGATTAGACAGCGAGTGGCGCACTATGAAAATCCTTTCCCGTGGCGTGACGGACGCCACTGTGATAGGCCTCCACCCGGCCACCGAGTACGAGCTGCGGGTGCTCTCGCAGGACCACATCGGTGATGGCCTCTTCAGCAAACCTATTTTTGTGCGAACATTAGGTAGGTACTAACTGATACTGAAAAAGTATTTAAGCTCACAACAAGTACAATATCGTTTCCGAATGTTCATTGATTGTTCATGTACGTTATTGTTTTTTTATTAGCTTACTAGTAAACACAGATATTCTGATTTTCAGATCCTCTATTGGAAGAAGGTGAAGGTGCCACAGTATTCGTGACATCGTCGGTGACGGAGGGGCCCACCAGCACGGCGGTCGGAGCGGTCGGGGCGGTCGGGACGGTCGGGGCGGTCGGGGCGGCCACGAGCAGCGTGGTGGGCAGCGTGGCGGCCCCTGACGAGATGTCGGTGAGCGTAGGCTTGTCGAATAAATATCGATACATCGATATTTTCAATTCAATATATCGATATTTCAGGCGATATATTTTGTAACGATATATTGATATATCGATAGAAAATATCCAGTGTCGGAAATTGTATCGAAAAGGATATTTTTTTAATTCTTATGGCACTGAAGTCGCTGAAATCTAAACCAAAGGAAGATAGGAACGAAAAAAAAAAAGAACTATATTATCTATGACTGTTGAGTATTATGTTTTGCTACGTTGCATTCCTATATACCTATTTCATATTATTCGCCGCCATTTTGCAAGTATTGTCATTGTCAGTGTTAGTACCTTAATAACCTCAATTCAATCTCGTGAATTGTTTACTTTTTTATTTGGTATTTCAAATTTAGCACTTATATACTTGATATGTACGACTTCCTCTGTACCTTCAAAGAGAATAGAAGCTGGCTCACAGTAGAGGATGTAAAAAGCAGAGCTTTTCTACTTTTACTGTAGGACAAATACTGATTTATCTGATTTATTTATTTATTTTTGTTTGATATCTTAAATAGGTCTTAAAGTTAGAAGATAGCCTTTTAGTTCTTGATATTTTTGTAATTTTGTCTAATAAAAAGAATAAATACTCTCGTGTATATTGAGATTTAATCGATATATCGATACATCAATATTTTTCCTTTGATATATTGACGCTAATATTGATATTTTAATAAATATCGATACATCAATATAGCGATATTTTTCATTTTCAACATCCCTAGGTGAGCGTGCGCCTCATCGAAGAGGGCGCACTAGTGCGCTGGAGCCGCGCGCCCGGCGACGTGCGCTGCACCATGCGGTGGTACGACGCCTCCGCGCCCGACCACCGCCTGCTCGCCACCGTTACCACGCAACAAGATTACATACTTGGTCAGAGACCACCTTTCTTTGTAGTCTATTTCATAAACAATTTGACACAATTCTTACAAATTTAGTAGCTAATAGAATAGCATGTAACAGGTCTTCGCATTGTTAATGGTTAGCAAGTTGTTTTGGAACCATTTATATATTATGTTTAGATCTTCGTGCGCCAGAAATAAAACATCTTCTACTGAGTGGCGTGATAGATCAGACAGGTGTCATCAGCGTAAAGAGTAAGTTCACCATGTAGGCTTAATTGATAAATGTTGTTGATATAAATTAAGAATAATAAAGGTCCTAAAATAGAGCCTTGAAGAATGCCATAGTTTAATAGAGCTGGCTCATTTAGATATGTTCCTACTTTGACAATTTGGGATCGATTTTCAAAATAATATTTTAATATGTTAAAGGCAGAATCGGATATACCAATATAGGCAAGTTTATCTAGAAGAATTGGATGGCTGACCGTGTCGAACGCCTTTTTCAAATCAATAAAGACCCCTAAAGTCATTTTCTTATCGTCAATGTTCATTTTTATTTTTGTCGTGAGATCTAGCGCACCAGATAATGTATTTGATTTATGTCTAAAACCATATTCTTTATGGAAAATAAAACTTATATCATTGAGATGATTTAGCAACCTGCTCTATATAACATTTTTTCAAGTATATTTGACAAAACTGGTAGCACGGAAACTGGCCGGTAGTTACCAGGATCGGTTTTTCTACCAGATTTGTAAATAGGACATACCTTTGCAACTTTTAGAACATCAGGAAATCTACCTTCTCAAAGTGTTTCGTTAAAAGTTGAAGTTAGTTGTTCAATAATATAATTTTTAATTGATTTGATCATTTTTGTACTAATTCCATCTATGCCAGTGCTAGAATTTATATCAAGATCATTTAGTATTTTGGATTTTTTATTTTTAGTGCAAGGTGTAATGTGTGTCAATTTTTTTTGTGTTGTTACTTGTGCAAGGCAAAGTGGATATACTTGTGTTGCTGTTATGGAATTCTTTAAGTAAATCATTGGCGAGATTGAAGCCTATTGTTGCAAAATATTGATTGAAAGCATTACAGATTTTATTCAGTTCAGTAATATGTAAACCGTTAATGATTAAAGTTCGGAGGTCTGTGGTTCATTTCATTGGCTTGTTATTCATAAGATCATCTAGTAAATTCCACATCTTTTTCGGTTTTCGCAAACATTTTAGAAATTCTTTGATATTTTTCTTTAGTATTTTTAATTTTGAGCTTGGTTTAATTTCTTATGAATTCAAAATCAGTTTTTAATTTCTCATCTTTGGGGTTTCTTTGAATTCTATCCATAACTCATTTCGTTTGTGTAAATCTTCAATTATATTTTTATTTATCCAGCCATCTTTAGCAGAGTTTAAGATTTTAGTTGTCGTAAGTTTACTTTTTTTAGCGCTCGTGGTTATAAAATTAAATAATGAAATAAAGTCAGTATTCCTAAAATCTTACATATTTTTAAACATTGTTATTAGTTTGGGGTAATCGACGGATTCGTATTCAATACGTTTTTTAGGTGGACGTTTTTATTTTTTCTATTCCAGTAGAATTTGTTTATGATCTGGTGAAATTTGGGATTCTGCTTCAAAGTCTAATTTAGAGTCCTTGCAAGTAGCACAGAACAAATTAATAAAGATACTGTTTAGATATGACTTTCTTGCCCCAACTAAAAAAAAATATATGAAGAAATTTATATATATTACAGCTGCCTCTTAGTCCGTAAAATTTGAAAGAAAGATTTACATACAAATATTATATTGACAAAAAAACTAAATGTACCAAAAATTATATTAAGAAATGCAAATGATATAAAACAATACAAGCCGCGGACTAATTACGGCAAAAAATGTTCAAGGGTGCCTTCTTGTATAACAAACTACCAAAAGATATTAAAGAGGCAAAATCAAAATTAAATTTTAAAAGAATACTTAAAAATTACGTTAAAATATTATAATGTCTAATACAAAACCTTATTTATATAAAAATTTGTTTAAAAACTTTAAAGTATATTAAAATTAAATAAATAAACTAAAATAAAACAAAAAAAAAATTGTATATAAAAATATCATAAGAAACAAATGCCACTTCCAGATGATCTTATTCCGGAACAAAGTTAACAATTTTTAATGTCTACCTTACACTTTTAATTGTTAAAAAAATGTATTTACTTAGTTAGTGTAATGTACCCAACGAATTATATTAAGTGTTATTTTTCTCATGTAAGTGAATTGTAATTCTTATGGGAAATAAATAATTTTAAACTCTTTATAATCATAACTGTCGATTGATCGTCTGCTGTATACCGTCTAATGTGAGTTCGTGTGACGTGTCGCAGTGAGCGAAGTGGAGGAGGGCGCGAGCTACTGGGCGCGCGTGGAGTGCGGCGGCGCGGGGGGTGCGGGACGCGCCGTGGGTGGCGGTGGCGTGAACGTGCCCGAGTACGCGCGGCTGCGCGGCGTGGCGGTGGGGTCGGCGGCGGCGGCGCTGCTGCTGGCGGCGCTGGCGGCCGCGCTGTGTCTCGCGCGCCGCCGCCTGCGCCCGCACGCGCACGACAAGCGGACGCGCTGACCGCTCACCGTGTGATTACTTAGTGACACTTTCGTAATGCAGTTATTGAATATTAAGTATAGTATTTGTTTGTACATAAATATCAGATTTTGTGCTTTTTTACCGTGTATCATAATGTTTGGTGTTTATGCCAGAGTTATACGAAATCTCTGTTAAATATTTTAAATAACCATTTATTGTTATACCGAGTATATTTAAAACTAAGAAACGGAATATAAATCGCGTATAAATTGCGCAGAATTTATCTTATACAGCATATTATTATGTTTCTAATTAAAACAAGTGATCCTGAATGGGCTGGTGCAATGGAAGAGGGTCTCTAGTAATGCATGCCTTATGTAATTCTCATCGGAGGCTCATTTGCACCTAGCATATAACATCCCAACTAAATAGATATTAATGCGGTTTGGAATGTGACCATAAAGCGCGCATTGCTGAAGTAAAATGATTAATATTTGAGTTGTTTTAATAATATTTCGTTACACTATTGTAGTATTATTTCTGAATTGTGACCTACAAACATTAGTGTGCAGTGCACTTTATCGCGTGTACTTGATCACGTCACATGTATGTTTATACTTATGATATGACAATACATATATATATATATATACATTTTCATACTAACATTACTATTACTTTACACTTTTTTAATATAAATACTAATAATAATTATATAATGGTACATTTTAATTTTAATTTTTTTTTAAATGTTATTTATTAACTGTTTATGTAAAAAAATATCAAAAGTTATAAACAACTCAACAAACAAGACAACTCTACGTTTACATCCTACATAGTAGGTACGTAATGATAACAATGTTTGGAGTGGCATATCGTTATGTACTCAAACATGTATATATTTGGAAACAAATCCTGTTGTATCAATCCACAACAGTAGTAGTTGTAGTAAATAAATAAAACATATTGTTATTAAATCGCTTTATTACAAAAGTCTATCATCACTTGACAGCAATATCCAGACTAGTTTCTAAGTCGCAAACTGCACTAATCCTACGAGTATACATAAAATTTAACATTCTTAGCTCCTTCCCTTCTCTCTTAACTATCAAATGAGGTTAATTTACCCTACGCGATATTCGCGCCATCTTACAACACACTTTGAGCTTAACTCAAATGTTTGCAGTGTTATTTAGCTTGCGAATATTATGTACGTAACTAATTAGAAAAAAATGTTTGTATCTTTTGAGCGAAGATTAAAATAAACAAAATTAATATATTTTCTAAATGAGTTAACAATTTTAGTAACATAAGCTTAAAGCAAGTTTACATAATTAATTACATATAACCATATTGTGACGACTTATTATAAATATTTGGCTGATACATTAGATCACACACGCACAGATTGCGTTCAGCAACTCACACTTCACATGTGTGTGTATATAGGTATGTATAGAACACTAATGCAATAAATGCACCGCACGCAGTCACCTCACAGCGCGATGTGGTTCCTTCCTAACTATACATACAAAATACAAAAATTATAACAATAAAATGTTCATCCTATTAGGCCGATCTGCAACAGGACCGCATTTACATATCTATAACAAAAAACTACTTAGCGTAACTTTTGGTTTGGAACGGAAAGCGACGCGAATGACTTTTAAGTCGTTTAAAGTACTTCAGTTTAGTGCGAAGCTCACTGGTACTAGGGTATGGGTACACAAAGAAGTTGTACGGTGATATGTTTCCAGGGGTTCCGCCGCCTTCCCTCCTAGTAAAAGCAAATATATTCTATACGGTACGACACAGACAATGTCCACTTACACGTGTAACCTACACTTATACGCGCCGGTGCGCCGCCCGTCGCCACGTCGCCACGCAGACACGCTGCGACGGACCTCCGCACCCGACACTTTTGAGATTTGCTCCCACTTACAGTAACTTATAGAGTTTTAGCCTTTTCTAACAAATCGTTTATAAATTTCTGCAAACAAATGAAAGCAAACATATGAATAATGAAAAAGTTTTTTGTAACTTGACAAGAGATAATGATTCTGAATTGAAGGGTAACTTACATGTACATCTTTTTGTGGTTTCTTAGCGTCGGCTAATAATGTCTGAAGAGATAAATGGAAACAATACATTAAGTCAGATTATAAAAAAAATAAAAACTTAAAGTTTAAGTTTAAGTGTGTTGTAGAAGAGCAGCCTCACCGTGAGATGTCGCCGACGTATCTCGTCGCTGTCCATGTCAAGTAGCTCGTCGATGTCCACCTCCACCTCCTGCGAGTTGCTCGCCGCGTCGCTCTGTACAGTTATTATGTATTCTATTACTTAAAACATTTTAAACTAGAAATTTACTTGCATACAGTTCTGGCTAGGTGAAATAAATTAAATTCTTAATTAAACACTTAAATTATTTATCCAAAATGGTTAAATATTATGAGTTAATTATATGACGCTATAGCAGCGCAATGGGATAGGGTCTGATTATCTGATTTAACTCTCGATTACTCTCGGTTCCTTATATCTACTCTTTTATAAATGGGAAGTTTGAAAATAATAAATAAGATAGAAATAATATACATAATAATGCAGTTGTGTGAATTAATAAAATAATATGAACTGACCGGAGTTTCGTAAAGTTTCTGCAGCTCGTCGTAGAGCCACATTTCAACGGCAAGACGTTTCCTGATCAGCGCCATCTGGTGACTGCCGTATTTAGCCGTTAGAAATTTTTCTCTTCTCTCCTTTACCTGAAACACGTTATGATGTGCTCAGTTTCTCATATATCATATTATTTAAAAAATAAACCATGTCTGAAATTTTTCACTTACTTCGCCTTTGTCACTGAAGTTGACGTGTAAGCCAGCTTTAGCGGGTGACCGCTCGGTGGGCGACAGGGCGGGGTGCGGGGGGTGCGCGCGCGCCGGGAACGCGCCCGTCGCCGCCGCCGCTACGCCGCACTCCATGCCGCCGCTGCTGCTGCCGCTACTGCGGCTCTGTAAAATGCACATCGTTACATACTAATCTGTTTTTTTTCATAGACAATCATTGACCATTATTTATAGAAATTCAAGTGAACTAATGAGAGCGATTTCCAGATGAATCACTTCGCAATCCCCGTCAGACAAACATAATTGTGTATGTAAGTTTATTATTATTTTATATTGTTTTATACAATTATATATACGTTACTATGTATTTTTATAGTTATTTATGTAAGCTTGCATGTAATTTACAGATTGTAAATTTTTAAGTAAGTTTATTATATTAAGAAAATATTGATATCATTTGTACGCCAACCTATCTATATCTCTGCACATTATTTTCTTTTCCATGGTAGGGGTTGCCTGGAAGAGATCACCTGTGGTGATAAGGCCGCCTTTACACCAAAATTTTACTTACTTCTTTTGTTTTTCTTTTTGTTTTTGTTATAATTGTTGTTGGTGTAATAAAGAATAAAATAAATAAATAATAAATAATTGAAACTTAAAAATAGTTATTTGCAACGCCCGTCCCTTTATAATTGTTTATTTTAACTTAGTTTAATATTTGACATGACCCTTCATGTATGTATAGTTATGTTAGCCCTAAATTAAGTACAAGTACAAACCACTTTCGCCGTCATAGAAGTAGCGGACACAAGTAGTCATTAAAGCGGCGTTTGTTGTACGGCCGAGAATAAAGAGGGACAAGGGCTTAACATCCATTACCCCTCTCCGGCGACGCGCGACGCGGCCGAGTACAGTGCATGTAAGATAACTATCGCACACAACCGAGCGTGCTTCCTGCGAGTTCCGCACGAGCCTTCGCCGGATCTCTATAATATCATATAATCTACACGAAATATTACAAAATTGAGCAATTTTTGAATAACTAACATTTTTCCATAAACACCTTGCAAAAGTTTCTTAATTATTCAACTGTTGCTACACGCCGTCTAATGAATGCATACTGCATAAATAGTAAGTGTATATATGAATAGTTTCATGTTTTATATATTTCTTTTCCTTGTGTTGTGATATGGGCTTTTTTTGTGTAAAAATATCCTATGCTAAAAATAATTGTTGATGGCAATATATATTTTTTTACTTCACACATACGATAACAACACTATATAAAAATACTTCATTTATGAGCATATTGTATAGTTACATTGCTCAATTGTAGTAGTGTAGTTGTAATCATAGGTAAAAACGTAGTAAACACTTACCATAACTCATAAGCAATCAATGAACGTAGGACGCTAAAATCTATATCCTAATTACCTATTCACGTGTTTAAAGCGTGCATAAAATAACGTTGCTACTCGAATTATCTTTTTTTCAATTAAATTTTGCTTTTCAATATTATTAAAAAAATACGTAAAATATTCCGCGATGAATAAGTGTAAATGATGAGAATACAGCGAAGCGAGGCGCATTAGCTAGGGATGAAGTAAGGCGGAAACGGCACAAGTGCCACTCGAGAGGGCGCAGCTGAGAGCTCGGCTTTGAGCATCTGCTGGCTGCGCTGTGAGAGCCCGCTCACGTCGGCGCGCATCTAACACTATGAATACATAAATATACTTAAAAATCAATTTAAAAATTACAAAATATTTTTTATTCCAATACTCAGTACTCAGATTATAGATAATATTTCGAAGGGTAAGTGCTTACGTGCTTAGAATCTGCTTTAAAACTTAAAAAACATATTTAGAGAGCCGAGAATAAAACGCTGACCCTTAATATCAATATCGTAATGAAATGTAAACGGCCAAAGTGGTCGTCTGGTTCTTTTCCAAGAACAAAAGTGTCTAAAGAGGGGTCGCCCTCTTGCCTGCAGCAAACTTCTTATTTGACTAGACGTCTCCCTAAACACTTTCTTCCTTGAGCAACTCATAAGTTATTCATATTTTAATTAATAACTTGATTTAATATGAGTCTGTGCAGAAATTTAGTACCGAAAAATTACTGTACACGACTATCGCTTGTGTGGTCGTTTCTATGCTTCTATGTAAGCTGTAGCAAGTTTTTAGGAAGATCGTTAACTCTTTTGTATGTAACATTATGTTTGTATATTTTTGACAAGGTACAGTACAATTTTAGTTTCGAGCGGACAATTGACACATTGTTCCAATGGTTACAGAGCTGATTATCAATCTCTGTAATGACATCGATAAGAATGAACGTATTTTAGTTATTATTGCTTGATAGTCTGCGATTGACAGAATTATTTAAAAATCACACATTAATTGTATTATAGAATTTTATTTATTGATCGTTGCCGACAACTTTGATAACTAAACACGGGAAAAAACAAAGTAGTGCATTAATTTCTTTCTTACTCTCTAATTAAAATGATTATTGCTTGAATTTTAAAATAGAAGCTAAAATACCCTGAGAAGAATCTAGAACATAAATTGACATAACGTGTTGCAGCTGAAATGAAGGGAAGTAAGCGAAACTCACTTTATATTTGTGCGTGCTAATAAAATTACGACACGTTTGTTAATAATTCAGTTCTACATCACTTATAAATTATAATTAACGAAAGCATGTCGCACTATTATTATAGTCCTGTTTGAAATATTTTGTAAACATCGTGTACGGTGTAGGTGTCGGCGACGACGGACGCCGGCATTAATTACATCGAAAAACTCGTACGTGCATGACAAGCATTACATTAACGGACTTCATTTATAATATTTTAACAAACTCTTTTTTTTTGAAAAGTATGACATGTTACTGAATTTCCTCTTTCACTGACTTTCATCTGACATATAAAGAATATTAAATGAAAAGACATAGGTACATAAAAAAATAAAAAAAATGTTAAGAGTCGTGACGTAAATGTCACTTTAATTAACAGCTTACCTTAACGAGAATCTATTCATGATATGAGACCATTATGCCGTAATGGCGCAGTGAGACAGCGTCACACTATAAAAGTGATAGTTGTGGTTTCGATTCCTTCTCGAAGATGGATAGATCGGTTTGGTAAATTAAAGCGCGGCGTTGCTGAATAATTAGATATTAGGTAGCTGTGCTCTATTCTGATTTGCGAGAAAAAACGTGAAACTGCAGAATTTATTGAATTGAACAATTTACGTAATCATTGTAATATACATAAAATAAACACCTATAACTCAAAGAAAAAGTAAAAGAGAGAATAAGAATGAAAAATAATGAGGTGTCTCAGCAGTTAGCGATGTAAACAGGGAGAACCCTGTTTACATCGCTAAATACAGAAGATGCGTAAAGACAAAGATTTTTTTTTTATGTTAAAGCACGATTACAGACGAGCGATATGTATAATTATATAAATAAGCGGTAATGATAGTGGGCGAGAGTGAGAAGACGACCCATAAGGAGACAGCAGCCCCAAGAGTAGGAGGCGCGTGTGGCGTCGCGGCGGCTATCGACCGCGACCGGCGCCGCGCTCCACGCGCGTGTTGCCGAACAACGCAACAGACAAACAAAATGCAACTATATCAAGATTGTTACGCTATAACAAGGTCACGTGTGTTTTTGAAAACGGATTTAAAGCCAAAAGTGTATTTAAAATATTAAAATTGTTTCTTCGCATTAAGCCACACTTTTATATAAATGAGTATATCATAATGTGCAAGGAGCAGCCTGGTGGGTTTCTGATGCACCACTCCAAAACAGTCTGGTACCCAACCCAGAGTTTTCGCTAACAAAAAATTATATTCCAAAAATTAAAAATTTTTACACAAAAGAAAGAAACTAAGACGCGATAGTTTTGTCTATTATTTTATTACTTACATACACTTTTTGTTTTATTTTGAGCTGTAAAAATTATTAAATCTGCAAATAATTACAACACAGCGGAATACTATTTGAGATAAAATATATTTTCCAAGGGGAGCCCTGACCTCTAGTGATCTTTTAGATGCTCATTCTATCGATGTTGATTTAACGCTTAATGTAAGCTATGAAAACCTTCATATGAATTGCAGCGCAACGAATCTTTTGAGCGAGGGCGGATCAACTACTGTTAAATAAAAATAAATCTTTATAAATCGGAATATTATTTTGTTTCAAATTTTCTATTAAAGATCGTAAACAATTTTATTTGGATGCTTTTAATCTATCATTTCGTATCTAAAGAGTAACACTGAACAAACAGTTTGCCATTCAACATCCGCTGATAAGCACACTAACTTGTCTGTCCGTGCATTAGTCAACGATCAGTTCGATGATAGATCATCTTCACTGGACTTCCCAAATAAACCATCTAAGCAGGGGGTTTAAACCTGTATAAAGTATTTTACTTGTGTTAGTAAAATAAATAAAGTAGGGATCAGAAATGTCTTAACACTAGGTGCTCTGGTTACCTCTACCTACCTTGCTATGTGCGGGATCGCTGTGTCCCTATATCTGCTAAAAATAATAATAATGGGAACGTTAATAATTTATAAGGAACGTTATAAGGAGCAGATTAAAAAAAATAGAATAGTTAACATTACAAAGCTTTAAGCGATGTAATTTTAAAATGTTAAATCATTGTGCAAATGTTGTGGAGACGGTAGAGCGCGGCGTGACGCGACGAGGCAGAACGCTCCTCACTACGTAGTACGTGAGTCGTGAACAGACCTCATACATAGAATAAAACTTTATACAATTTACGCAGATAAAATCATCTATCAAATTATCTTTCGTATTATATTTAACTATCTAAGAAAAAACTACCAAAACAAAATGTAAGTAATGCCATAATTGAATGATACCAACGGCAGTACCTATTTGTTAAGTTATGTTGAAATTATAATACTACTTTTTGGTCGGCGGAATATTTGGCAGTTATTAAAAAATACCTGTTTTGTATAAATTAACGTATCGCCCACCTGCGATACCGTGCGGTATCGGCACCTACGGTCATCCTTAAATCACAAGCATGGAAGATATTTACCTAAATAAAAGACATTATACAATATATGAACAAAGAAACCATTGTGGTACAAATATATCTTTATATCTCAAACATTTTGTAAAGCAACTGCTTCGCTAGCCTCTACAAGTACAAAACAAAACATTGTATGTAGATAGACACCTACTAACTGTATAGGTACATACTTCTGTTATTTTATGACCTCTAAGACTCTATGTCCAAGATAAGACACGTATCAATAACGCTCAGTTGCGAATGTCACATAACACTAGTATACAGCAAGTCGTACACAGATATGCTCACAACAATAATTCAGCTTCAATTAAAAACATCCTTTACAAGTAATGTTTACTTAACTTGTCATAATTGAATGATCAAGTCGTAATGAGCAGTAGCTCTCTGTGGTATGGCATATACTGTCCACAGCACATCCTGTACTCGTAGGCATGACAATGTTGGCCGGCTGTTTGTGTGAGCATCTCTCCGTGCTCGCCGGTTGGTCGCAGCGAGGTAAAGCAATCTCCAAAGAGCTAGGTTGTGCCTGCGCCACGCGACGCGTTTTAGCATATTAACAAAACGCGTCACATCCTAAAATAGCCGCGACTGCAACATCACGCGCCTATAATAAATAACAAATCATGCGCCTATCTCCGTGTTCATAGTTTCATATTAGATTTGAATTATCATTTCTCTATTAATTTGCTCTTAATGCACAAATAAACGTAGCAAATTTACAAAACTTTAGTTTTGTAACTTGTAAAGGAAAACTTTAAGCAATTCCTTTTGTTTACTAGGAAGCCATGGTGTTACTTGCAACGGTCCGGTGGCTTAATGTAACGAATGTGAGTTATTGTTATGCAACACAAAAGGCATGCGCACGCGCATGCGTCCGCGGCCGCCTCGCACCGCGTCGCGTTTCGTCCGACCTGACCCAATTTTATGTACACATCCAGACACTGGATTAAATGCCACCCGCGTTACGAGCATCTCGAACATATGACTTACGAGCATGTAACGTTAGCGTCATAAGTTTGTAGACGTGCATAACAATCTAACTACTTAAACAGGTTTTTAATACAAATACGATGTTTAGTATACTTTAAATACATATCATATACCATCACCAACATAAAACTTTAAAGTTAGATAAGTTATCTCTTGTTTCGTCCCTTACGAGTTACGACATTTACTCGTGACGTGACATACGAGGGCACAGCAAGGGTGGGGTGAGACGGGGAAGCGAACCACCGACGATTATCAGTACACCACAAAGATAAACACTAACAATCGTCACAACTGTTATTAGTAGGCAGTCAGTAGCCGCGCTCCGCCGCGTGTGCGATAGCGAACTCAAGGAATAAATTATAATGTCCTAACGAGATAGCAGACTGCAACTGTTGTAGATAGTAACCACCTGATAGTGCGATACCTGCGACTCTATTATCTTGCTTGGTTGTTACATTTGTTCAAGCATGGAGGGAACACCATCACAGATATGGCGTTTATTCTAATTTATAGAAAATAAGGATTATTTCTCTTTTAATTCTTGCTACCAATATAACATTTGTTTTTTTTTTAAGTACTCAACTAACTCTATCACGTTATATTTTACATTAATGTTTATTATTTTAAATTACAAGTATGGAAAATTTTATTAAAATTGTTTGTTAAAATTGAAACTTTTATTAAACTTTCCTAAAAAAGCTTTGAGTAATTTACGCTGCCTAAATAACAAGTACTTAATTTCAATAAATAAATAATAAGTGTGAGTTTAGTAGTCACCAGTCAAAGATCTTTGTTTAGTGTCCAGTGTCTCTATACAATACGCACGCCCACTCTCTGCTCGGCCGCAATTATATTTTATTTAGTGAATAAGCGTCATTAATCATTATTTTATACCGTACAAAAACATGAATCCACGAAGTGGCGTCGCCCTCGCTGTAATTAGACCGTCCGTGTCAAATTACCGTTAATAAGATAAGCCATAACCTTCCCCGCAAGACTGTCGATTTTCCTATATAAAAAGGAAATATACAGTTCGCAACTACTGTAATTACGTTTTGTTCTATTTTAAGTGTATAACGCTAGTGACTGGTAGGGAGTTCTCCTTCTGATGGATATTTTCGATATAGATCTAGACGTTTCATATATACAGATTTAGTTTACATTACAATTTGACGTAGGATCGAAATCATTACGGACGGCGCGGTGCGGTGCGGCGCGGCGGGGTCACGGGCGGCACCGTTATCGGTAAACACGTAGGTACGTGATGCGAGCTGATGACCGCAGGAGAGGAGTAGAGTTCGGAAGCGAATCGTGGTCGTACCGCTGTGATGTCGGTGTCGGAGGTCAGCGCCCCCGGCGGGAGGCTGCGCGAACTCGCCAGGCCCTCTGCTCGCGGCGGTTCTTCGTCTTCACTCACAAGTTCGTCTATCGTCACTCACAAATTCCTCGTGTCGGGTCACGTCGTCGGAACTCTGCACTCGGCGGTCACTACACGCATGCACTCGCGACGAGATGTGGAGCGGGACTGGCGCACAGTCGCACACCGCACAGTGACGGGCGAGTGTCGAGTGGCGGCGTGGTGCGGCGCGGCGGGAGCGGGGCTGCGCGCGGCGCCGCGCACCTCCGTCCGGGCTCCGCTACCGCCACCGCACCGTCACCGCACCGCCAGCGCGCTGCAGCCGCCGGCCGCCAGACTTGCCGAGCTTTAGGTTCGACACTAGATGAACTTAGGGCAAATGACCGTCTGACAGTCGGTCTCCTCCTTTGTAAAATGCTTTTTATCAATATTGATTTTGTACTTCAGTTCAGTTCTTTAATTATAGCGCTGTCTTTATAATTATTATAGTGTATTGAAAAAAATACGTGTTAAATTAAGTAACTTTGCATGTATTGGTAGTTTAGTTGTGGGCTTCTTTTTTAATTGACATTAATAGATTAAGATCTCAAATAATAAAACGGAGAAGTCTGTTTGTTTGTATAAACGTGCTAAACTTCGTAACTACCGGTTGGGTTTGGTAAATCTTTTCTGATTATGAGAGACAGGTTTGTGGGGAAGGTTATACGCTATCTAGCATTGCGTTACTACTTTTGCTGATCTTAAAATATAAATAATAAAACAGATATTACAAAAATAAGATGGAAGTAAATTCGCCGCTGAATTACCACCACATAATCGCGTGCGCTGACGAAGTACTCAAGTGTACATAAATATCAGATCCTAAAAAACTTTTTAAATTAACATTTAAATAGACTTAAAGAGCGTTAGTGGTACTATACTCGTATATCCAACGTTTATAAATAATCAACAATAATACATATTATATAACAAATATCAACAAAATAAAACATGACTAAATAGTTTCATTATTGTGGCCAAATAATACTTACGTCCGAAAATTCTCTCATCATGAAGATAAACTCTTCTGTTCGCCGTAGGTACAAGTTGGACGCATAGTTTACATAGTTTAGGAGAAAATATAAAATTAAAACTATTCAACTACGTAATTTACCGAACGGGCGCGCGGGTATACCTACGTCGCGTAACTGACCCAAACTACACAAATTTTCCTGTTTATAATAATAGTAGGATTATGAACGAGTGGAGCCACGGGACGCAGCCAGTACATTATAGAAAACAACAGTCAACAGTCTTTCCTGTGCACACTAAGAGGCTTCCAAAAACATATCAATATTTCATTATCCCGTGAGAGAACTCCATTAATTATAGTTCACTGTGGAGCTATTTTACAGTACGTTAGTTATATCATGTATAACTATCGTTGTTTCTTATTATTTTTTTATCATCGAACTAATAACTAATTTTAGTAAAGATATTGAAAAATGATTAATAATATGTTATCCCTATCCTTAAATAATAAAAATAAACTATTTTAAATAATCATTTACCCACGGGTTCTGTGTATCCACCAGCAAAAGAGCAAAAACAACTTTGCAGTACAATTATTTTACTTTTGCTAACCTGGCCCTGCTGAATGCTTTAAATGGTCTGCGGACTGCAAGTGTGGTTTAGCATTGATATATTATCAAAGGAAAATAAAATAAGTGAAATACTAAGATGTATTATTACCACCCACCTACACGCAGAAACCAAACAAAAAAACAAAAACTATGACAATCCTTAAACAGCTAGTTTGTAGCTCTCTAACTCTAAACATAAATTGTATAAAAGAATAATTTATCTATATATAAAAACGCTTGCGTTACTGACTTATTGAGAGAATGTACAGGCAAAACTGACAGTAGGAGGTTGAATTTGGCATGCCTTTGGGGACTGTAGGGAGCACTAACTAAGAGAAGATTCCTCGAATTCCTACGAAAACGGCAAAATCGAGACTTTAGATTTTATAGTCCATCCAAACGATGTCGCGGGATACAGTTTGCTAAGATGGACATTGATAATAAATTAATAAAAAATCAGAATTTGTCTTTTTTATTTATGAATAGAGAAATGTTCATTGTATCAATGACATTTTTGGACAAATAGTTGTAGTTACATTTATGTTGTTTGTATCTATGTAATGAAATGACATTTCATTAATTCAAATTTGCCGCGCTTCGCGCATGTCTAAGTTGTCTGTGTAAGTCGGTAGAGGGCGCAACGGTCGAAGTCAAAGTCAAAGTCATAGTCAAATAATTTTATTCAAAATAAGAAGTTACAAGCTTCATTTTTTGAACGTCAAATAATTTACCACCGGTTCACTAAATTTAATGCCTCAGACCTGAGAAGAACCGGCGCAAGAAACTCAGCGGGATTTTTTTTTTTTTATATTCGACAATGTTTTACAATACTTTATTAATGGCAATGATACCTTTGAAACAGAAAAAGACTGTAGCGACTTCATTCCCAAGGTGTGTTATCATTTATAAAATCACTAATTAGGTAATAACCACACACAAACGTCTTTTTACAATTTTTTTAAATTGCAAAATGGAAAGTTCTCGGACGTTTTCTGGGATCCTATTCTAAAAGTATACACATAAAAGAATTGCGGACTCGATGCAATCGAGTTACAGGCGCTGCAAGTTTAAGCCTATTTCTTGTATTTATATTATGTGCATCGCCAACTTTGTTAAAATTATTAATATTTTTCTTAACATACAGTACATTTTCAAAGATGTACTGAGAGGCAACTGTTAAAATATTAATTTCCTTAAATTTTTGTCTTAAGGAATCTTTAGGGCCTAAGTTATAGATTGAAATTGAAATGGGATTCAATGGCGGATGATGTTCAGATTATTTTGTCCAATTTATTAGAGATAGATGAAAGGATATAATTGAGGAAGCGATATTAGTGAACTTTAAATTGTCGTTTCTTTGTATTTTCAGGTGAGATAAATTGATTGTTGTAATGTTGTAAATCGATAATTGTTATAATATTATAGACGTGTTAAATAAAACAAAACTTTGTATTTTCAGAGAAACAAATGTGGTTTATTTTTGAAAATCCTCAATAATATATCTTATATGTACATGTATGTGTTGTGTTGTTATTGTAAAAATATCAAAAAAAGCTGTTAGTAATGTAATAATTGTTTACACACATATATCTATTATATAGGTATATTGTTTAATCTATACTTCTACACTTCTATATTAATACTATAAAGAGGAAAACTATGTTTGTATGTTTTGTAATGAATAGGCTCAAAAACTACTGGACCGGTTTTAAAAATTCTCTCACCATTCGCAAGCTACATTATCCATGAGTAACGCTATATTTTATTTTGGGAAAAATTGGGTTCCGTAAGATATTTCAGAAAAGTTAGTTAGGCAGCGTCCGCAAAATAAGTAATTTTGCGTACCTACGCTGCCTTAACTATAAAAGATAGAACCATAAAATGTTCTAATTTATTGTAGATCTTATAAATATCTACAAAAAAGTCCGCGACACACTATATCTATCTATGTCGAGTGAGGTACAACAACCATTTTTTTATTTAAATATCTTGTTTTTTTTTGGACTACATTTAAACGCGTTTATTTTACCCATGCTATTAATCCTTATCGAAATAAATCATCATTAAGTACAATTCATCACTCAGTATAGTTTATGTAGGTAATATTTGGTCTTTGAATGATTAAAATTGGACGTTTGGTTGTGAAGTTATGGCAAAATTAAAATATTACGAATTGCACGAATTGCACGGCCCGTTGCGAAGTGAGCGTCCTAAGGCGGGGGTGCGCTTGCGGGAGGGGTTTTTTAGGTTATAATATTATTATACTTTTTTAGTCGGTATTCTTTTTTATAAAATTTTAATCATTATAATCCGATATAATTATAAATTTGAGCAATTCGTGATTTTAGTAAGAACGCGAACGAAAAGCGACGAAATATCTATATATCGAAATAGTTTAATAGTAATCGTAAAGTTGACGCAGGCGAAGCCGCGAGCTGGCCGCTTGTTACTAATACGCCACATGTATTCTTTTTGCACAGATTTAACTATGTGCAAAGTGTGTTTGGAAGTTTGTACTACTTACACTTTTCTATATAGAATTTCTTTTTCCTCCTTGGGAGTCGACGCCGTACTATATCTCATTCTTCCTTGTGGGGATCAAACTCACAACCACTGGCATAATAGTATTTTTCAAAATATGTATTTTAAAAATAGTTATAAATATAGAACAGGTAAAATTGTGAGTATTAGAGGTAGAGATACTTAGTTTATCTCTGAGTGTACAATAAACACGGCTGGAGGCTAGATTAAAAATATTCATAGTCAGAATTACAAATACTTTTCGATTACAATAATAACTTCACTTAAACAAATATAATGATAATTATTTATTGCTCTACAGACGGTAAATACTGACACGTAGCAACTTGCTGGACGTAAAAACGTTAAATAAATCTGTCGGATAACATTCAAATATAAACAAAAATAAATAGGGCTGTCGACAGCGCGGGGGAGCCGGGAGGTGGCCGCTTCTGCCGCCTCTGCCGCCTCGCGCGGAGGACGCCTCTACACAATGACCTCACGCACTGAACGCACGAGACACACGATTTGGAAAGGGCTGCGGGATATCTTACTAGTCCCGCATTATAGACACTCGATATCTTTTTTGCAATTGGTTTTTCATTTTGGTATAAATATTATTTTAATCAATATAATCATGTATAGAAGTATACTCTCACTGAGCATCTCAAAGCACATACGTCACTTTGTGTTTTTTCGGAGTGCTAAAGTAATTAAAATGATATGTTTGTAAAATGTAAAAAGTATATAAAACGCTAAAAAACATACAAATATTTCTATAGATATATACGTTTTCGCAAAATAATAGTTATCTCTATAATTATAACAAGATCGGGGCGTCCACGGACCGTCGCAGAGCGCGCCTGCTCTAGCGGGCTACTTGCTGAGCTTCATATATTTCACACAAATGAATGCGGATGAAAAGATGTACAGTAAACACAAAGGCAAAGGCGAGTGCACAAGATGAGTTTACTCACGCCGCTCCGGAACTTGAAGAACAGCGACATGAGGTCGCGGCGGCGGACGATGCGCGCTGCGGCCGACTGCCGGCCACACTGCCGTGCCCGTCGCCGCCGCCGCCGCCGCCGCCACCGCCGCCACAGCGCCTGTGCTGCGAGTGCGATTAGCTTATACTCTATTTAATTTACTTATTTAATAAGTAGTGCTGTGTAGTAGTTTTTTGATCTTATTCGATTATATTATCGATTACTCGTAGTGTGAATTATATACTTATTAATAAAAGTACTATTTGAACACTAGAGCAGTCAATAATATATACAAAATAATATTAAATTAAGTTAATTTATTAAATTAAAAAATTGGTATAAAGTGATCCTTTTACATTTCCTATGGTTACAGTAAACTATCATAGTAAGCATCTATTCCAATTCATCTCGTAAAATAAATCAAGCTTCATTCAGCTAATTCATGAGTGTTACTTTGCTATATGTATATATATAAATTGCCCACCGGGAGTGTCAACTCCGGTGCTGCACTCGCGCATGCCGCGCCTGCCGCGCCCGCAGTCTGTGCCGCTCTCGAGCCCGACCCGATGTCCCAGTACAGTCGAGTGCCGAGAGCGCGGCGCATGCGCGACGGTATCGACCGCGCCGTCACGCTCCGTACACCTGACATAACACAGAACTCTTCAAATCAAATAAATCAGCCGCGTCGTACTTATCAAAACTTATGCTGAAACAAGTAAAGTGACAACTGTAAGGATGCACAAACGGTGGGCGTGGGTGGCGGCGGCGGTGTCGATAGTGACGGTCATGTCGATGACATCGGTGAGCGCGCACGAGCTGGACCCGGCGGCGTGCGCGGCGCGCTTCGACGTGCAACGCGACAAGATCATCCGCACGGAAGAGTCACGCGAAATGGGAGCCCGCTACCTGTCCGAGCTAGACGTAGGCGCGCGCCGCGAGTGTCTGCGCCTCTGCTGCGAGACCGACTCCTGTGACGTGTTTGTCTTCGAAGAAAAGGTTCATAATGTCGCTGAAATATTAAAACTTATTTACATCATTGTTGATAGCCAGTACAAATAGGACGCACGTTATTACAGAGCCCGGGCAGCTGCTACTTGTTCAACTGCGGGCCACCGGAAGACTTCCGCTGCAAGTTCACAGCGCACGGCAACTTCAGTAGCGGTGTGCTGGCGCTGAGCCGCCGCCTCGCCGAGCTGCAGGACCAGGAGCGTCTTGCGCACCATGAGCGGGAGCTAGCTAGCCTCAGGTAGTAAAATCAAAATCAAAATATTCTTTATTCAAGTAGGCTATTTATTACAAGCACTTTCGAATCGTCAATTTACAAAGGTGTCAGTCATGTCAGTCCTAACGGAAGCTACCACCGGCTCGGAAGGCAGTTCTGCTAAGAAGAGCCGGCAAGAAATTCAACAGTTGCTCTTTTAAAATAAAGTTTTTACAAAAAATATACAACTAGGATGAGCCTCCCGGGTGAGTGTCAACACCATTTAATTCCACACATTGATATCATTATAGTATTCTTGGACAGAATAATATATTCTTTTCAATAATATGTTCTTAATCTTAACTTTAAATTGTTGAAGTGGCAGATCTGTAATTATTTCTGGAATTTTATTATACATGCGTATACCTTGTGACAAAAAAGATTTATTAACTTTTTTGAGACGAAAACTAGGTGTAATTAGCTTATTTCTCCTTCTTGTATTGATATCGTGTCTGTCACAGTTCTTTAAATAATTGTGGATATTTTTGCGTACAAATAAAATGTTATTGAAAATATTTTGTGATGCAACTGTAAGAATACCCGTTTTATCAAAAATTTCTCGCAGAGAATCCCGAGCTCCCATGCAGTAAATAGCCCGCACTGCTCTTTTTTGAATTATAAATATTGACTCAATATCAGCAGCATTGCCCCAGACTAATATTCCATAGGACAAGATGCTATGAAAATAACTAAAATAAACAAGTCGGGCAGTAACATTTGTAAGTTGCCTCACCTTCCCTAACAGCGTAAGCAGCGGAGCTCAGTCTACTCGCAAGCGAAGACAGATGGGTGCCCCAATGAATTTCGAATCCAGAGTTATTCCTAAGAATACTGCGCAGTCCGAAAAATTAATAATTTCATTATTGAGACTTAAGCTTATGTCTCCTTTACATTAGGCATAATAAATTCTACACATTTAGTCTTTTTTGCGTTCAATACTAAGTTATTATCATTAAACCAATGAAGAATTTGCTACAGTGCACTATTTACTTCGTCATAGCTATTTTTATTGCGGTCTACCTTAAAAATTAAGGAAGTATCATCTGCAAACAATACAATATTGCATAAATTCTTAGCGTAAGAAGGGAGATCGTTGATATATATTAAAAATAAGAAAGGCCCTAAGATCGATCCCTGTGGCACACCCATCTGTAAACAACTACTAGACGACTTCACATCGTTTATAGCTACATGTTGAATCCTTTTAGTAAGATACGAGGCAATGAGATTACGAGCGTTGTCGTGGACACCATAATGACTAAATTTTAACAACAGCGTGTCGTGATCCACGCAGTCAAATGCTTAAGACAAATCACAGAATACTGCAATTGCATTCTGTGAGTTTTCCCAAGCATCATAAATGTATTTAAGGAGCGCAACTCCTGCATCTGCTGTAGACCTGCCTCTAGTAAAACCAAAATAATTTTATTATTAATGAAATAATCAGATAGCTGATTAAGTATTATTTTTTCAAAGATTTTACTTAGTGAAGGTAATACAGATATAGGTCTGTAGTTGGACGAATCACTATTTTCTCCATTTTTAAACAAAGGAACTATTTTACTGTTTTTCATAAGATCAGGGAAAATACCTTTGTTAACACATTCATTAAAGATATTAGCTAACTGAGGTGCACTTTGTGGTATGATAGAACTCAGTAGCTTTACAGATATACCCCATAGATCACCAGTTTTCTTTTATATTAAGCGTTTTAAAAGTTTTTACAATTACTTCTGGTGTCACATGTTCAAAAGTGAAACTATTATCACAACGACTAGTACTACTTTGCAACAAATAAACTGCAACTGATGGAGATGAATTTATTGAAGAAGTTACTTTAACCGGTATTTCTGTGAAATAATTTTCAAAAGTATTTTCCACTCCACATTCATTACTTATTAACTGTAAACTGTAAGTTACGATCACGATTCCATTGCCTCATATCGTATACCTCATATAACTTATTTCTACTACGGTATATGCCTACAGTTGCCCAGTCACAAAACTTTATTTTAACATTTTTATGTAGTGTTTTTAATTGAAACGTCGTGTCAAATTCATTGAAAATTACGGTAAACAAATTTTTGTAACACGTATTCGGATTTTCTATACTAGTGTCCATTTTTGATATTTTTCTTTCAACATTATCTCTAAATGTATTTAATTTACTGGTAGTGATCGGTCTAAATGTCATTTTTCGCGTATGAGTAACTTGATCAGCAACATTGAAAACTTTAGTACACAATGATCAGCACTTAAATTATTTATTACTAGTGGTGCCCGCGACTTCGTTCGCGCTCAATATAGGATAACATTTTTCATTTATTTTCATGTTAAGTACTACCGTATTTAATTTTTACTACTAAATATTCGCCTTGCCTCACCAAATCTTTCTGGTTACACCTTACCTTTTTATAATTACTTACCTTTTTCCAATTATTGAGTCTGAATATTCTAATATATAAATATCCAAATGTTTATATGTTTAATCTTAGAAGTATAATTAGGTATTAATTAGTAGACGGAGAGACCCTATCTCACTGCGTTACGATGATCACAACTACTATTTACTGTACTAATGGTATTTTTAATATTATTAAAGTGTTAATCACATACTTAGGAATAGAAAACCATTTTTCGAAAAGGTATATAAAATTGAACGCAGCAAGACCAGTGCCAGTCTCGTCCAAGCACTATGACCGCTAAGACATAGGTTCTTAACATGTCGAAATTTTTATACACTTGTTATAACTTATTTTTGTTGTTAGCATCTCGGTAAAAAATTGAAAAAACATTTTTTTTAAAGATTATTTCTATGAACAATCATTTGGCAAGAGAGAATGCTGTTTATTAAATATTTTGATATTTCTAAGTGCATACAACACCAGGCGCGGGTTTCATTTCCACGTAAAAAAATTTGTACGCTTTGCAATTTTTTTTTATGTAGCGGTATTGTTACTAATTTTTTTCTAGAATATAAATTATATTTGAAAAAAAAAATGGTTTTACTTGCAATTTTGTAATCAATGTAATTTGACTGTTTTTTTATTTTTTTCCTATTAGATTATTCTGTAGCCTTACATGCATATAAGTCCGATTCGCGCATATAAAATGTTCTAAATTACAGTCCTAAGTTTTAGAGTAACAAATATCGTCTAAATATTTAAGTTTCCTAACTTTTACATTAATAATCAGAATAGGATAATTGTTATTATCTTTACTAATAGAACTTACTTTACGTT